>JAUNZM010001846.1:0-216416 GCA_033459285.1 Clamator glandarius
TTAAACACACAAGAAACCAATTTGCAAAGAGCAAGATTAACTGTGAAAATAAAACTCCATTGTTTTAATTATAATGACTTTAAAAGGTTAAGACTTCCATGACCAATACAAGTGAACCTCATGATTTAAAGCAGTGATACAGGAAGAGATGATCTCTTACTGTTAGCTAGTAGAGTCATTCTTCAAATGGAGTTGTATGCATAAAAGGATATAAAACTTACTTAAATTCAATGGAGTAGGTACATTTCCAACAATAGTTTTATGGCTGGAAACACAGAGTGGTTGGATTCACAGAAGTTAGAGTGACTATCTAAACACAAGTGCCAGGGAAGTGAGAGGTCTGGGAAGGCAAGTGAAGGGAAGAGGAAAAGGGGCAAACTAGTCACAAATAGAAGAACTTCTCCTGCAGTCCATCACCAGGCCAGGCTGAACAGGGAAGAGGAGAGTGTCCCTGTTCACCCTGTAACTGTTACACCCTTGAGTTTCCCCATATGAAGACATCAAGTGCCGGTTCATCACACATTGAGATCTCCAGCTCCTTTATTCCTACCTCTCCCTGTCACTGATACAGATTATCAGCTGGCTACCTAAGTTTGTTTAGTTAAATCTCTCTGTTATTGATAAGCTTCCTCCACAGCCCAGCCAAACCATTTGTTTCTCCATCCTGTGGTCATTCCGGTTCACTTTTTTGGGGAAGGGGATTAATGAATATCTATTTTTTTAATGACATAAATGAGAGAATTCTTTTCTTAAATAACTTGTTGTGAATTCAAAGTGAGTCTTTTATAGATCTAATCTGGATTGAGATACAACTGAATAAATAAGGACATTGTCCAGTTTGTACAATTAGTATTGTATCCAGTTTCAAGACAGCTGGATGTGCTTGGGAGTAGTGCAACTTGGGTCAGACCCTTGGTCTGATATGAATGGAAAATCGGATATTTATACCCAGGAATCTGTCCTATTGGTTCCAGATATTTTATATCATGTGGTTTAACCTAAGGTATAGACACAAACATCCCAAACAAACAAACATTTTTTTAGTTAGTCAAGCTGAGTTACATCCTCTAAGGGAAAGAAAATTGCTGAAATGAGATGAACGAGAATACTTCATTGATTCTTTATCTACCTACTGACATAAAAATAATAAATAAAAAAAACCCAAAACACTGTGTCCAGCAGATCTTTCATCTGCTAATTATCCTCATTGATTTTGGATATAAATGTAGTGGCTGAATGTAGATCTGCTCTACAGCAGGTTCTGTCAGTTGGGACTTCTTTGCACTGTGACATACAGAACACAGGGAGAAAAGAGACAGGAATTCAATTTTCCTCCCCTCTTCATGACTTTCCCCTAGGACATCTGGGATAGCCTTCTATTTGACTCATAGCAAGTAGCAGTTTCTTGTAGACAGAGAAGAAGAAATACTTTTTATTGCATTTTCTGAATCTCATATGGCACTGAGACATAGAGTTTAAAAAATACAGCTGCCAATGTACAATTTGGTAAGAGGAGAAACAGCTAAAGATAGGAAAAAAACAAGATGAAGTAGAGATAGGGAAGAGGAACTTGAAACAGTATTGAGTAGTTTCATCAGACTGTTCCAGGGATTGTTGAAAAGAGAAACTAATAAAGCATGAAACTTATCATGATGTTATTTTGATTTTTACTGTGTATTTTTGGAAAAAGGTGGCCAAAACTCTTTCTAAGCCATAGTAAAATAGATCAGAATAAGATAATTACTTATGCCAGTGCAGAAACCAATACTAAGAAAATCATAGTTAAAGAATGCTTGAATACTTCTTATTGGTTATCATTAAATTTATTGGTAAGGGGATTTCACTAACAAAACCCAAACCTTATCTCCTCAGCAATATAACAGCACCAAACAGAATGAATCTAGTCTAGGAAAAATACCAATCCATCAGGAAATATACCATCACCTGAGCTTTGGGGCTATGGCAGTTGAGAGTTTGTACCATCAATTAGCTCAACATATTTGTTTTACAAATTATACTTGCATATCTAATCTGGTAACTTTCTTTCCCTAAATAGTTACTGTAGCAAAAAACCCCGCAGTAGAAGCAGAGACTGAATTGCCTTAACTTCTAGGAACATCTGAGAAAAAAGAAGTGTTATTTCACTCTGCTACCTATTTTCAGTCTGAAATGAAGATAAGAGAACTTGACATCTGCCTTCTCAAAGCCATTAATTCTTTTCCTGTATTTCTACTGCATTCAATCTTTTTTTTTATTGTTGCATTTTATTCTTTCCATACTTGTAGCATGCAAGTGCTTCTACAGTCCTATAATCACTCTCACTGATCACTTCAACTTGATTTTACCACCCAAAAGGCCTGTCTCAAGGCACTACTCATTTGCTTTAAGGTATCACTCAGTATTCAACTGTTTGTGGCTAATTATGTCCTGTTTGACTTCTTTACTCTCTAAATGGAGTATTACCTTTCAATCACCATTAGTAGCCTTCATCTAAGGTAAATCTCATAGCTCCTGTTACAAGCAAGGTAGAGCTAGTTATCAACAGAAACCTATACTACTTTTGCCAATCAACTTCGGTGAGTGCTGAAGTACCCAGAGGTGTCTTCATCCCGGGAGACAATCAAAATCCAACTGGACATGGTTCTGGGCAACCTACTCTAGCTGACCCTGATTTGAGCAGAGGGGTTGGACTAGGCAATCTCCTTGACTGCCTGCCAACCTCAATGTTTCTGTGATAATGACTAGAAGATTTTTCCGGTGGCCCTTTGTGTGCTACCTTGCCAAAGGCACTTGACAAGCCAAAATGTTTGGTGTTCTAGAGTTTGTTTTGTGTCTTTTCTGGTACGTTCAAAGAATTTTAGACTCTGATGCTTGCTGAAGATGCTAGTCATTACTTGTTAGCACTTTTGTGGTGCTTGTCTGCCTGCAAACCCTAAATCTAGGTCAAATGTGAAATATTTTTTCCCCAGTGGAAAAGGACTCAGCTATCTTTTGGATGTGAGCACTCAAGAAGAGGCTTATGGACCAGCTGATGTGTCACTGATAGAATATGTAAAGGTTAAAAGAATAATAAGTAACCATTGCCCTTAGAGAATGAAACAGATAGCACATTATGTTATAGTTTTTAATGTATTTAGTTTTCTCTGTTCAATGATTATTTAAACCAATACACTAGCTAGAGCCCGAGGTTTTCTACTTTTTTAGTTCCTGGAATCTCTATTCAATGTAGAAGCTAAAAAACTATAAATGCATTCAAGAAAGCAATGGAGATTGATATTAATGGTGGAATATTTGTAGTGACAATACACTGGAAATAAAGACTAATGGAAAAGATACGGTATCAAGACCCAGAAAATTTGGGTCTTATTTTCAGTTTGCCACTGATTTGTCATCTGACCTTTATGTTTCACATATTCACAGAGTTTACTTTCCCTCAGGGTTCTTTCCGCTTCTGTTAAGTCTATACATTTTATTCCATAATCATCCACAGTATGAATTCTATCACTCTCCCTGAAGCCTTTAGCGTTACTGGATAGGATGCTGAGTTGGAGGTCTAGATATCTTTAATCAGAAACAAATCACCATTGTAGCTTTAAGTCTTTCCCATGAAACTTATTTCAATTAAACCTCTCATTCTGACAAAGAAGTGTGTAATATTTCTTTAGTAACTGCATAAGTCAGCAAGTTCCCTGGATACATCCAGAAAAGAAATTATTTCATGAAGGAATGGTAATATTTTTAAGCTGATTTATGAGCTGTTTTTTGCTAGTGAATGCCCAGCCTTGGAGTCTACTTGAGAGTGGTTTCTTTATTGTTGTGGATAAATGATTTACTATCATAATAAAGTCCACAGAACAGGAATGAATGTCTGAAATCCTGGACATTTATTGAACAGGCACAACATTCCACATTCATTTCAGTAATTATATATGGTAGCCATGTACTAATGTATCTGAACCATATGTTTTAAGGAACAATTTAATTATTGTTATACACTCATGGAAAAATGGTGGTAGCTCTAGTTTTGTAGTTGAGAGTACATTGTGCTTCCATGCCTGACCATGGAAGCACAGGGGTAAAAAGAGTAAAATATACCATTAATTTTAGTTGGAAACAGTTAGTACTTTTCTTTCACCTTATGTGCATAATGACAAATGGATCATTGATTATGGGCATGTGATAAAGGAATGCAAAGACAGGGGTCTTCTATGTGATATTAACATATTGAAATATGTTGAAAGTAGAGGATATGTCTGAAGAAGTTTCAAGACATCTCAGTCAAAATGCAGAAACAGAAGTTAAAGCTTTTCATCTAAGATGAGCCACGGTTTTTACATCTCTAAGTGTCACCTTGGGAATCTGAAACTGATTCTGAAACATGCCACTTCTTTGGCTTTGAAAATGACAGTTTAGTGGCCACTTAGACGTTGCTGAAATGTTGACCTTGATTCTGAAAAATCTATTTCCACAGATGTATCCCATTCTCTTATTTTGCACTTCTTTAAATATATTTAAAAATATATATATCTTGTATCTTTTAATAAAGCTTATTATTCATTTCATTACATAGAAGAACTTAAGGTTTTTAATCTGCTCTTGGACAGATTTAATATTGTAGTGGTAACAGAGATGTGAATGAAGAAGTAACAGTTCTTCATGGCTTGGATTTCTACATATTTATTAAATGTAATAACTTCAAGCATAGTTAACAGGGTCTCTTTGACACTTATTAGACTTTAAAACACTGTTTTTATAGAAACAGAAAATTCCAGTACTTTTAAAATGTTCTTTGTTAAAAATGTATTGAAAACAGAAAGAATCAGGGTATTTTTTCCACTTTAAACCCAAGGCTATTTCGGTAAACAAAATATTTTGTTTATTCTTGAAGGTTTGTGGAAAATATCATTTTATGACAAATGTATTTGACAAAAGGCATATACAGTCAAACTGCTGAAATATGCCTGCAGACATAAACTCAGCTAAGATTAATTTCATGTTTCAATTTCAAAAGTATCAGAGAAGAACTTTGTGCTATCACATGCAGAAGATCTGCAGCAGAAGAAATGTCACTTAGGATTAAAGATATCATTCAAAATGTATGTTACTTGGTGGAAGGAACATTTCCATGAGTTTGGTGCTTGCTTAGCAGAAAAGGACCCCAATTCTCAATAGGGGTTCTAAGAAGTTCTCTGTTAATAAATGGCTAAGCTACTGAAATTTATCCACAGCTTGTTCACAGTGTTGACAAATATATGTGAGAAAACTTGAAATTATAGATTGATAGGTAATACATATCTGTTTTTAAGACATACGGGATCATTTTGATCTAAGATTTTTTCTTGTATAACACAAACCATAATGCTTACATTCAGTCATTTCTGTTCCCAAGAGTGTGCATTACTGATCTCTTCTTAATGTAACTGCAAGTGATTCGATTCCACCACTGCATGTGGTTAATTATTTTCACCATCAAATAGTTTTTTTTATTTATAATCTGAATTTGTCTTATTTCAAATAGCAGCTTTTGCATTTGACTGTTTCACTGGAACTTGCATTCTGTAGGATACCTACCATCATCTATCAGCAATCTTTTTTCCTATCAGGACAGAAATCATGACACATGCTTATAAGCCTTAATCAAGTTATTTGCAAATCTCCTTTTCAATATGTTCAATGATTTTCACACTCTAAGGAAGCTGAATTAGTGTTTTCTACTCCCTTCCAGATCTTAATTTGTTTGTTGGGTTTTGGGTTTTTTTTCACTGATGCTACACATTATATTTGTATTACTAATAGCTGTTTGCTGTGTGATATCTTCAGTGATTATATTTATCACAGTATTGCAGTTTGACTTCAGGAACTGCAGTAAATAGCCTAGTTAAGATCAGGGCAAAGCAAATGTGCTCTGTACCTCAGGTTAATTTTCCCAATCCTATAGTAGCACTTGTCCTAAACACATCTATGACATATTAAATTAAATCCTCACACATTTTAAGTTAGGAATTTTCATGACAATCCAGTGAAATAGGACAATACTGTTATCCACTTTTAATAAGACACAACAGAGATACAAGCAAAGGAAAAAATGGACCCTAATCCTTGAAAGGAATTTAATTAGGTAACAGATATTACATTAGAAAATTTAATATATAAGACTATCAGCTGCACTAAGAAGTTATCTTCAATGCACTCCAGGAGTCTCCTGATCTGCCTACAGCTTGCCATGCTACTTTTCTAGCATATGTCCAGGTGGTTGAAGTCCCTGAGTAGGATGACAGCTTGTGAACGTGAAGCCTCCTGTAGATGGAGGAAGAAGACTTCATCAGTTGTTTCTCCTTGATCTGGTGGCCTGTAGTATAAACCAACCACAAAGCTCCCATCGGTTCTTCTGTCCTTAATTTTGACCCACAAGCTCTCAACCTGTTCATGGCTACTCTTCAACGACAGCTTTTCACATTCTATACCTTTCCTGAGATAGAGGGAAACACCTCCACCCCTCCTTCCCAGTCTCTCCCTTCTGAACAGCCTGTAGCAGTCGATAACCACACTCCAGTCATGGGATTCATCCCACCATGTTTCCATGGTGGCAACTAAATAGTAGCTTTCTAGTAGCACAGCAGTTTCCAGCTCCCCCTGCTTGCTACCCAAGCTCCATGTGTTAGTGTAAAGGCACTTCAGCTGGGCTGCCAGTTGCACCTTCTTCCCAGTGGACCCTTTATTACCAACAAGGTGTTTTAGAGAAGTATTCTCCCTAAAATTTGACCCCTGACACCTGTCTTCCTACCACTTGTTACAGGCTAGCTTTATATTATCCCCCTCCCCATTCACATCTAGCTTAAAGCCCTAAATTTCATTGGA
This sequence comes from Clamator glandarius, assembly GCA_033459285.1. Classification (NCBI taxonomy): domain Eukaryota; kingdom Metazoa; phylum Chordata; class Aves; order Cuculiformes; family Cuculidae; genus Clamator; species Clamator glandarius. The sequence goes on from JAUNZM010001846.1 coordinate 6,859, forward strand.
AATTTTTCAAACAAAAAAATTATTCACAAACCAATCAGAGGAGTTTGTTAGAGCCTGAAGCTAGGAGTCAGGCTTGAAAGAAATATTGCATAGATTACTTTCTTTGTTTAATCTTTACATTTATCTATTGTTTCTTCTTCTATTGGAACAATCATGAAGCACTGATGAGTGTCTCAGAGGATTATTTAGACTAGTGCAAGGTCATAAAACAAAGAATCAGGTGGGGGAGTCGTTGTGGGGAATGCAGAATGAATATCAAACTGAATATGATGTTAGGCAAATTAAGCTGACAAATTGCATCCAAGGAGAAAAGAAGAAAACTTCTAACACTGCCGTAGGTTAAAATAGACTGATTCTGGAATAAATCTCACTTTTAGAAAGGAATGGGCATGGATCTACCCAGTGCCTGCAGATTTCCTTATTTTCTAATCAGTAGATAAAATCATATACAATTCTACATACACACATACTCGTGAAATGACAATAGCATTAACCCACTCATTAAATTCATTTATTCTATTTAAAGTGAAAAAAAGCATCCAAATATTTTTTTTTATTTTTCTTGATCACCGAGAACATCAGAATAATATCTAGAATACATACGCATAAAATGTCACATAGCTCTGAGACCACAGTAAGGAAGGAACGAAAAGTATTCATATCCCTGAATGCAAAAGTAATGAAGATGAGAACAATCTCCAATATGACTGAAACACAAAAACATCCCCCAAATCAGAGTTTTAAGGAAGGGTTTCTCCCTATTCTTAAAACATCGTTTCCAGATTCAGGGAAACAATTGTATTTATTGGGAATTTTTGAAAACATTTAGAAAGAAAGAAGCTAGTTGGATGTTTGCATTTAATATTCCATACAGTCACAGTTAAAAATGCAGTTTTTTGGAGCTGCTTTATCCTACCCATTTTCCTTGGAAAAGAAGATAATAATATTTATTTTGAAGAGTTGTGAAGTATCATTTAAAATTATATTATTTTCACTTCACGATTTTTTAAAATACTATGTAGCAAGATAAAATGTTTTTATATGATTTGTTTAGTATATTGTAAGTGAATGCCAAATACATTATTTCATTTATTAAGGTAAGAAAGTAAAAAAAAACAAAAACACTAAATACTTCATTTTTTTTTAGATTTTTTTAATTGCAGCCCAATTTTGGTTTACATTTGCAAAACTTAAATGTATCTTCAGTTTTTACCATGGTTCAAACATGAGATCATCTAACAATTAAAAGAGTTGTGATCATATGGACATATTTGCAAATAAATAACTTAAGTAACTCTACTTTCTTAGAAGCCTGATAGCTGTCTTTGCTTGGGTTTTCTTGCCTGGATTTTCTGTTGCCAACAACTTGCAGAATATGTTGAAATCTTATGGATTTTTGAAAATTCTATCTGAATTCCAATATAATTTCTGTATATTGTCATCTTTGAGAGTTACTCATTCTCCATCTAAATGTTTTTAAGTTCATCGTCTCTGACTGGCCATTTTTTCTCAGTAAGCTAGTGAAGTTTAAAAGAAAAAGAGTAAATTCTTTAATTTCTCAAATCACTTATTTATTTTCCATCTGGTTCTAAAGATTCTAGTCCAAGCACATAATTTAATTTTATATTGATGGGTGCCTAAGATTCACATTCCTCCACTGGATAATATCTTTACACAGATATCGTTCTTCTATTATAGAACTAAATTTTGCTTTTGTTTAAGTCATCATAGAGGATGTGGAATGTTTTTAAGTTCCATATATGATTAAAAAGCAAGAGGCTAATTTTCTTCTGAACTGTGACCTTAATGAACATGCCTCTTTGGTACTGCACAACAGTTAGACTTTTGTAGGCAAGCATGCATTTTCCACAATATATATTAATTTAACAGGATTTCATTTTACAACATTTCATAATAATTAATACATGAACATATTCTGAACAGCACTAAACCCGTTTTCATTTTAAAACAATGAATCTATGTTTATCTGGTAATAAGATATTACAGTGTTCTTGTCAGTGGTGATAATCTCATCTTATCTGGGCAGTAAGCAGACTGTTAGTACAAACAGCAGAAAAGTTACAGGGTCTATCTGGTTAAAAAAAAAAGAAGAAAAAGATGATGAAAGCTTCAGGGTTTGATTCTCCATGGTCTCTGAGATATGATACTAATTCAATAAAGTACAAATTACTATTCAAATCCATTAGCATCAAACTAACCAATATACAGCCACAGCCAAGTTCACAATTAGCATTAATGATATTCTCAAAGTGGGAAGAAAGAAACTGAAGATTGAGTTTTACACTACTGACAAGAAAATACAAGGAAAATAATGCCACGGATTAGTGTCTAAGAGAGGAATTTATTTTCAGCATGTTTACAAGTCCCAGAGCACGAGAAGCCTGATGTTAATGCTGAGATGGAACATCTCTATCTGCACATATTCACATCCAACTCCTCCCTGTTTCACCTGCTCCTCAGTAGGCACAGTCTAGGTGGAACTCACGATAAAACTGAAGTTCCTCTAAATTACCCTTCCTTGTATTATGATCCAGCTCCTCATCACACCTCTATTAGGAGCTTTCTGGAGAATGAAATATTCAAGTTCTGGAGGTACATGTGTGTCTGCTCGTGACTACAGGAAGAGTCTGACACTGTTATCATAGACCAAACAGTGACTTTTAGATAGCTGCACCTGGTGAAATATGCTCCTTTTTTTGAGTCAGCATTCATTAAAAACTATTCAGAGATTTTTATATGCAACAGGTCATTGCGACTATATTTTAACTTCCTCCATGACAGCAAAAACGTCACCCTTCAACACCTCCAGATGAGGACAGAATGAGAGAGTTGGGCTTGTTCAGCCAAGAGAATAGAAGGCTATGGGGAGACCTTACAGTAGCCTTCCAGTACTTACAGGGGGCTACAGGAAAGATGAGGAGGAGGTCTTTATCAGGGAATGCAGTCATAGGACAAGGCATAACAATTTTAAGCTGAAGGAGGAGAGATTTGGATGAGATATTAGGAAGAATTGCTTTACTGTAAGAATGATGAGGCACTAGAACAGGTTATCCAGAGAATTTGTAGATACCTAGAGGTGTTCAAGGCCAGTTTGAATGAGACATTGAGCAACCTGATCTGGTGAAATGTGTCCCTGCCCTTGGCAGGGGGTAGGAACTGAATGGTCCTTTAGAAACCATTGTGTGAGTTTATGTTTCTATGAAAATCAGCTTCGTTAATATGAGGGTGGATGAGTTTAGAAACTATGCAGTTTGGTCCTCATTTGAAGACATTTAAGCAGTTAAGGTCTTTTGTTATCACATGACATTATTTCAATGACTAAATGCCCTCCCTTTTACCAGTGGGGGATTCCATTTTATCTGATTTTCACTTTCAGTTTCTAAGTATTTATTCTTTTATTCTTTTTGAGGGACTTTCTTTTTTCTGGTCTATGATTTTATTAACTTATGTCCTTCAGTAGATCAGATCTTGAACTGGACTTTATAGTCCTGCTGTTGTGTTGTATGCTCAGATGGCGTAAACTTCCCTTTTCTGGTTCCAAATTGCTGTGGTATTGGCTGGTGACAAGAGACTTTAGGGACTGGAGGTGGGAGGTCGTGAGTGGGTAGATGTATATAGAGGAAGCATGTTCCTTTCTGTCAAAGCATTACATGGGAGATAAGTTTCATGCAATTACATATTACGAGGTATTTTAGTGAGGTGAATTAGCTAGAATTACTCAGAATCACTGCTTTTCAGTCTGCCAATTCCAATGTGTAATTTACATATTTTCCTTAGGTAAAACCCTTCATCTTTTCTGACCAGTTGGAGCTAACTGGCTGGCAAAGCATTAGACAGCACAGAAAACACAAATCATGCACATTTGCTGGCAATACATTGGTCCAATTAGACACAAGCCTGCATGATCAGGTGGTTAATGTGGCACCAGGATTTACTTCTCATTACTTTGACTTCCAGACAGAATTATTTGCTTGGGCTCAGCACCACATAATGCATGTTTATGGCACTTGGATAGGCAGTACCTGGATTTGCAGACAAAGACTCTTACCAGATTTTTATAAACTTGTCACAAGTTACAGTTCTTTTTACGTGACCAGTGAGAGAAATTGCTCTTCAGAGTAGTGCTGTGCACCTCAAACAACCTGTCCTGAAAGTTGCAAAGCATAAAACCAAGAAGATCTCATCTTGTAAAAAGGTCTGTTGTGTGTACCTAGCCCAACTTAGTGACGAGGCAGTGTGGCCCTTCAGCAGGTAGGTAGAAATAGAAAATCAGTGTTGGCTGTTCATGGCAGATTTGATAAAGTCTCTTGTCTTCTGAGAACATTATGCTTTTTAAAGCAATGCAAATCTTCCACTTCCATTGCTGAAGAGAGTAGAAATTTTTGCAGGAATATTAATATTTGATGCAATCACGACACTAATTGTACATTTCCTACTTTAACATAGAATCATAGAATCATAGAATGATTAGGGTCGGAAGGGACCTTAAAGATCATCTAGTTCCAACCTCCCTGCCACAGGTAGGGACACTTCCCCCTAGATCAGGCTGCCCAGGGCTCTATCCAACCTGGCCTTGAACACCTCCAGGGATGGGACATCCACAACTGCCCTGGGCAACCTGTTCCAGTGCTTCACCACCTTCCTTGTGAAGAAATTTCTCCTTATGTTTCGTCTAAATCTGCCCCACTCCAATCTAAAGCCATTGCACCTAGTCCTACCACTACATGCCTTTGTAAAAGTCATATAATCTTTCTTTTATGGCGTCAAAATATGACTTTTCTTTTCACCTTAAAAAATGAATAAATCAAAACTAAAATCCACAGTGGCATGCAACTCGACATGTGTGTGTCACAGACCTTTTCTCACCTATTAATATTTTTAGATGGCTTGAATTATTTATGAGACTAAAAAATATTAAAAAGAAGAATTCCTAGGTGAATAGCTATCTTAGATGTAGAATTACTATTGACATCTACTGGGAAAATTGTTAAGGTTTAATAAGTTCTTTCGTAAGAAAGAACTTTTTTTTTCTGAATAATGTAAGCTAATATGTAATTTTAAATTCGTAAACTTACTATTGCATAATTTTGAAAATGACAGACACTGATTTCTCTTTGTAGTGCTCCTACCCTCTGTCCTTTCTGAGTATTCACTGTTTTGGGAAAAGTTTCTTCATTACAAAGCAGCTTTGTTATCTCAAGTACATCAAAAACTCATGATAGAAAAACAAATAACTTATCCCAATGATTCCATCCATCTTCATGGCTTCTTGCCTAGAAGATGAACTGAGAAATCAATTTTCTGGGGCATCTTTTTCAGATCTATTCACCCTCACCCATTTCCTTTTGTATAATGCTCACCTTGGTTTAGGATGGACAGAATCCCCCTCCAGGAATGGAATTTTTTATCTCAATATGCCTTGAACCTAGACGGCAGTTTAATATTCATAGAAAATCATAGAAATCCAATACTATGAATTTAGATTCATAGATGCAGCTGTCTGGAAGAGAACTCAAAAGACCATCTCTTCCATATTTCTGACCTAAGGCAGGGTCAAACTTAATCTAAATCATTCTTGACATATGATTGACTATCCCATTCTTAAAACCTGCATTGAGGGCAGAAGGAGATTTCACGCTCACAAAAGCATGCATGGTGCAATGGGTAACTACCTTGCACGTTTAGAGTTTTTTTTCCTGATGTCTAAGCTAACAAGCATTTAGTGAACCAAATAATTGTCTGCTGAAATAGCAACCAGCATTCCAGGTACAATGACAATCTTGTTATGCAGATAGAAGAGAAACTTTACTGAACCCACTACAACCTGATGTGTGCTCTGGGTATTCAGGTTTATGTTACACTTGACTACAGGACAATTTACTGAAAAGGAAGCAGGGAAACGATAGATATTTACTTTTATGCAACTGAAATGTTCTCATATATATTTTTCCTAGCTATGAAGACACACAACTATCAGTCCAGTGTTTCTGTAGAAGCATAACAATATAGTCTATAATTAATAGATATCCTCCTACTTTTTCTTATGAAATTGGTGCCACCATTAAAACCAGCAGCAACTGAAAAGCATCTCTTATTTGTATTTGGCACTGGCGAGACTGTATCTTGAATACCATGTTCAGTTTTGGGCCTCTCACTACAGGAAAGACATTGAGGTGCTGGACTGTGTCCAGAGGAAGGCAGTGAAGCTGAGGAAGGGTCTGGAGCACAAATGTTATGAGTGGCTGAGTGAACTGGGTTTTTTTGGAGAAAAGATGTCTGAGGGGAGATCTTAAGGCTCTTTACAACTACCTGAAAGGAAGCTGCAGCAAGGTGGGTGTCAGTCTCTTTTCCCAGGTAACAACTGATAAGATGAGAGGGAACAACCTTGAGTTGTGTCAGGGGAGGTTTAGGTTGCATATTAAGAAACAATCACAGAAAGCGTGGACAAGCACTTGAACAGGCTGCCCAGGGAAGTGGTTGTGTAATCATTCCAGGAGGTATTTAAGAGATGTGTAGATATGGTACTTAGGGACATGGTTTAATCGTAGACTTGGCAGTATTAGGTTTACAGTTGAACTCAATGATCATAAGAGTCCTTTCACACATAACAGATACTATGATTCTTTTTCTTTAGAAATTTCTAGCAGTGGATGTGTAGAGACTGCTAGTCTAACAGCTCACTTCAAGTGGGAATATTGCTAGCACTAGTTAAAGACAGAAGTGATTTTGTCTAGCCAAGCCTTGTAAACCTTGAGGGATGGATTTTCCATGGCCTTTTCATATGCCTTGCTCCAGGATCACTGGCCTTCTGGGCAAAGAAGTTTCTTTCTGATGCCTATTCTGGACATCACAACCTGTAATTTGGAGTTATTGTCCCTTAATGTACTTTATGTCATTAACAAGAGTGACATTACCTCTTTAACTGTCCCTCCAGCTGAAGGATATAATTACATTACCTCTTTATGACCTCCCTTCCACTTCTCCTCATAGGAAATAAGCCCCAGTCCCTTGACCATTGCAGCAGCCCTCTGTCACTCTTCACATTTTTAACATCTTTTTGACAGAGGAGTAAAAACTCAGGGATATATTCCATCTGGGTGGATATATTCCATCTGGGTGGAAGTTAGGATCTGCTGGAGGATAGGGAGGCTCTGCAAAGGAATCTGAAAAGGACCAATGGGCTGAGTCCAATGGCATGAGGTTTAACAAGACCAAATGCTGGGTCCTGCACTTGGGGCACAACAACCCTATGCAGTGCTACAGACTAGGAGAAATCTGCCTGGAGGGGAAAGAGCTGGGGGTGTTGGTTGACAGCTGACTGAACATGAGCCAGCAGTGTGCCCAGGTGGCCAAGAAGGCCAATGGCATCTTGGCTTGTATCACAAACGGTGTGACCAGCAGGTCCAGGGGGGTTGTTCTCCCTCTCTACTCAGTACTGGTGAGACCGCTCCTTGAATACTGTGTTCAGTTCTGGGCCCCTCATCACAAGAAGGATGTTGAGGCTCAGGAGCGAGTCCAGAGAAGAGCAACAAAGCTGGTGAAGGGACTGGAGAACAGGCCTTATGAGGAGCAGCTGAGAGAGCTGGGGTTGTTCAGCCTGGAGAAGAGGAGGCTGAGAGGAGACCTCATTGCTCTCTATAACTACCTGAAAGGAGGTTGTGGAAAGAAGGGTCTTGGCCTCTTCTCCCAAGTGACAGGAGACAGGACAAGAGGGAATGGCCTCAAGCTCTGCCAGGGGGCTTTAGGCTGGACAGTAGGAAAAAATTTTTCACAGGAAGGGTCATCGGGCACTGAAACAGTCTGCCCAGGGAGGTGGTTGATTCACCTTCCCTGGAGGTGTTTAAGGGATGAGTGGACGAGGCGCTGAGGGGCATGGTTTAGTGTTTGTTAGGAATGTTTGGACTCAATGATCCAGTGGGTCTTTTCCAACCTGGTGGTTCTGTTTGATTCTCTGTGTGTGATCTGTGACATCCTAGTGCCAACCAGAGGGGAAGTAAGTTTTTCCATCAATCTACTGGTTCAATCCTCTTAATGGAGCCATCTATACAGTTTGCTATGCTTAGAATGAAAACAGGATTGTTCACTTACAGTTCACCTCATGTCTATAAGGTCCTTCTCAGTACAGCTGCTACTCAGCCAGACATGTCTCTCCATGTGTTTGTACCTGAGAATGATCTCTCCACAGCAAGCCCTTTTCTCACTGCTCCTGGTTAGCATTTCTCCTTCATGTGCTTGACGTGGATTCGAAGAGCATTTGCTTTATCACATTTCCAGTTATGGAGGTAAGACCAGGTTCTATGATTCCTCCGTCTTTGCTCCCTCAAAGATCAGTGCAATGTAGCTTTTCTCCAGTGGTCAAGAACTTGTTCCAGTAACAGCAATTTCCCATAAATTACAGACAATAGTCTCACAATCACAATAACACTATTTTCAGCACTCTTGGGTCTATTCCATCCATCCCCATGGACCTGGATGCATCCAGTTTCTTGGTGTAGTTTCTAAACTATTGTTTAACAGTGATGGCTCCTTCCTAAACTTCATCTAGCCTTTGACCTTCCCACATTGTATTTAAAGTCCTAAACTCTGCTTTGACATTTCTTCTTTACTTTCTGTTCTTGTTTTTACTTCGATACTGTCTCTCTGTGTTTAGGGAAATAAAATGGTTTGCTAAGCCACAGTTGTCTTCTGTTGAAATTCCAAACTTCCTGTGCAATGACATATTTGTTCCTCAGTTTGCTTTGCCAATCAGCTAACTCCACTGTTTTTTTTCCCCCTTATTGAGGGGCGTTAGGGAATTCTGCACAGGAATTCCCTAAGCAAATTGTAATCTGCTTTCTTAAATCCATTTGTAGCTCTTCTGCTTGCCTTCTCAGCCTTCCACTACATCAACTCAATCATCTCATCTTCACTTGTTGTGCCCACATTTGCAATCAATTCTTCCCCACTTGTAAGCAGCAGCTAAAAGACAGCAACCCTGGCTAGCCTCTCTGGTGTTAGTATTAATAAACTCTGACCAACACCATCTAGAAACTCCCTGCACTGTTCACACAGTGCTACGCTGCCTTTATATCAGATGGCTGTATGAATGAAAAATCTCTCTTTGAAAGCAGAGCAGCAAGGTTTTAAATAAGGTCTTCCTCATTCAGACAGCTGCCTGTGTTTCACAGCTGTTTTCTATAGGAATGAAAGCCTTTTTACTTAAAGTATTCCCATGTCCATTTACTTCAAATGTCTCATCAAATTTGTGATAGACAAAACAACTAGAATATCAATAAAATGATTCTTTCCTTCTGACTTTTCTTATTTGCTCTCTTTTACTTTTCTAAAAGAAAAATATAGAGTATTTATGCATTACTCTTTCCTCACAGATATAGAGACTGTGAATCATTGGGTGTGAGAAGCCCTATTCACACACATCCTTGTTCCAGTGTATTTTGTTTACCTTTGGAATAATCTCTATCTATATGATATTTAAACTAAGAAAGACAACAAAATGGGGAAAGTCGTTGGAAATCACATATATATGCAAACTTATGATATATCATATATGCAAACTGTGCTGCCTCCATACTGTAATGTAACACTGGTGTGTCTCCACCGACTTCACTGCAGATCTGATTTATTCAGGAGAATATGGAACAGGCTACAAATCTCTGACTACTGTGGAAGTCTCATGTTACACTAATGGAAGCAGAACAAGCTGAAGAATACTCAACAGTAAAATTATTTCATTAACATCTCATGGAGCCATCCCCCAAGGAAAAGAATCTCCAGTCTTCGTACTGTTGAGGTAAGAAATTATGGAATCATGCCTTTCTGATTTCCAAAAAGGAAGATAAATAGCAATAAAACCACATCCGTTATCACATAAATGATTTAAAAATAAAATCAAGATATGCTCTAATTACCACCCTTTTATCTGTCCTTACTTGCACTTTTGCTTGAGGCTTTTGGCAGATAAAATCAAGTGGATGGAGAAGTATATTTTTGTTAACAAGCTTCCTAGTCTAAAAATTCCTTTTGAGTGCATGGTTCAACCAAAGTAGGAAACAGAGAGACAGAAGGAGAAAAGGAAATGGAAGACAATTGCCTTGCTAATTTAATATTTTTAGTACGCAATTAGTACCCATCAGAATAGTCAATAGGAGGCTGCCCTGCAGGTCAGACTTTTGCCGAGCAATGTGCTTTGAATGGCTTGTTGAACTGTCTGTAGGGTCTACCCACATGCTGGGGAATCACTCCACACAATTCACACCTGACAGCTTGCCAGAGATCAGCTGTCAGGAAAGTGCCACTCGGAATTTCCTCTTTCTGTGATGGCTTCTATTAGTTGGTAAACAGCAGCCAAAATGTGTTATTCTATAATCCTCTCTCACCCTCAAAATGATATTACATGTTAGTGGGTTGACAGGCTGGATACTGAACACAACTTACTCATTCTCAGCATTTTAGGTAGGTATGGTATTAAAGAAAAGATAAATAAAATTCCACACCTCCGGCATTTAGTGCATCCTTTTGGTAGAGTACAAAAATTGATGAATGGCCACTGGAAGCACATCCTCACATCTTTCAAGGTAGAAACTGGAGCCTGGACAGTGAAATCCTGTGTGGAATTGAAAACAGCTGGTTGATGTGAATTGCTGCTGTGCTCAAAGTTCAACTGCTACTTAGATTTGGGGTCAGAAGAGAATGTGAGTGTTCCCTCCAGGCTAAATTGGCAGGCATGATTGTTTGTTTGCTTTTATGTCCTCCTCTGCAGGCAACACATTGTCAGCTTTCAGTAATCACCTTTTTCTCTTGAATTGTCTAATTGATTTACAGAATTAAGTTGTCACAGCAATTTATTCTCTAGCCCGAAGTTTGCTGCCTCTTCTTCAAGCCTAAAAAATGGAAACATGCAGAAAGTCTTGTCTTTTTATTATTTGATATTTTAATAAAATATTTTTCCTTATGCCACACATTCAACTTGACCATGATATGCTACTGTAGACCCCTAAGAGACTCACAGACATATAGATGTCTTCATTCCAAAATGGATTAAGCTGCTAAAATTAGTTAAAATAAATCCTGAAGTGCTGAAGTCTATATCTGAACAGTCAGCTTCTGTTCCTTTTATGGAGCCAGTGGATGGGAACAGACACAGCATATCTGATCTATTTTAGATGTCTACTTTTGTCAGATATATCACATCCGAGAAATGACTGTTTCTTTCTGTTGATTCCTTTAATTCTGGGGAAAAAAAATAAATCTAGTTTTGTAGCTCAGAAGTACAAAGCTTTGCTTAGGCAGACTCCCCCTCCCCCAATCCTAGTGACTTTACACATAGTTTTTCTTTATGGACAACTTTGTTGATTTACTTTACATACATGGGAATAATAATTTCAGACATTCGGCAGCTGCTCAGTTGAAACACTTTATAGAGGAGAACATTCTAGAAAAATTAGAAGCATGAAGTTTTTCTTACGAGGCTTCTGAGCCATATTGAATCCCTTGTTTTCCCTGAAGAACTTGGTGTTTCATCAAATACAATATCAGGGTGAAAGAGCTAAAGTAGGAAAAGTTGGTGGAAAGACTCTTACTAATTTCTTTCTAGTACTACAAAAACATCTGAACTGATCAGTAGCAGCTAGACACCTTGATAGTAAAGCTTCTGATGCTTGAAAGTGGGATTGAAAGTGGACAAAAGTATTTAAATACATGATACTAAACAAAGTAATTAGATAAAAATTACATAAGAAATCCATAAAATTGTTAGAGAAATTACCACCAAAATTCCATTATGTCAAAAACCTGTGTGGAACCAAAGCACTTCTGATAAACTCATTAAATACAAAAATGCCAGTTCTGAATCACTAGCAGTTAAGCTGTAGGTGATTGAGAGATTGTTCTGGGTAGTATCACCATTTGTTTCTGTTTTCCTCACATTTTTTATGGGTATGTATTATTGACTACTCTGAAAAAAGGAAAAAGTGAATAGGTCAATCTCTAATTGAACTTACTAGATATGTTGCTCAAGTTTGAAAATGAAGTTTCATAGTTAGGGCACTGTGCCCAGCAGAAAGGAACTGAATTGCTTTCTCTGCTAGGTTCAGTTTGCCTATGCATGCCTGTGCTACCCAAGTCCATGGTGATTTAAGGTTCAGTGCAATAGTTCACACGTATGTGTCTAAAACCATTACAGAGTATGTGAGAATTCATCATGAGTCTGGCAGATATGACAAAGGAACAAGAATTAATGAATATCTGTCTTGAACAGGGCTAGAGATCAGGCAAGATATCCCAAAGGGTATCACATGGTATCACATATTGCTAGGTACTGGATTTAAGCCACTAGTATTAATAGTCAATAAAGACTAAAGAAAATTGTACTTATAAAAAAATAAAGACTTGCTGTTTTTTCAGCTGTCTTAGCCTGTAGCTTACATTCACTGTACTGATGAGATCTCCATCTGCTGCAAGGGAAGGTTGGACACTGCACATAGATGGAAATGTCTTCACATATACATCTACATTTAGATGTCTTAAAATGGAATTGCAAACGATCATAGGACTTCAATTCCTCTTCCTAATCGTAGGAGTCCAGTGCTATTTTTGACAGCAGGCTGTCCATGATGCCTCCATAGAGCTAGTAAATATGACAATGGGTCCATGAGAGCTACTTCTTTTTGGAGCTGTGGCTGCAGGTCAGCTGGGCCACCTTAGGGTGCTTCAAATAGCACCAGGTTAGCTGTGAGTTTTCCATGGTCCCTTGCTCTTGGAAGTGCTCATCTTGTCCTTTTCCAGCCTCCACCTTTTTCTATTACTTGCCATTGTGAGAAAAGTTTTCCTATTATTACGTGTTAGATCACAGTATCTATTGCAATGAAACTCCCTTTCTTTAGCAGATCGGTGTGTCGTAACACAACAAAAATTCTAAATAACATTGAGTGAATGAGACAATGCAAGGGATCTGAAACAGAAGGTGACTACAATTATTGGTCATGGTGTAATAAAGTATACTGTATAATACCTTTTGATTAGAGTTATTAAATTATTATAAAAAATTATAATGGATGATTAATTGCCATGGAAGGAAGAAGGTAAATTTGCCAAATTCTGATCTATAAGAACAGACTTTGAAAAAAAGTGAGAAAGGATAACTTCAATATCACTGATTTTCACCACTGCCAGGGAAAATGTGCATGGCTTAAAATAGGGACTTTCAAGGTACGGATATTTCCAAGCCTGTAGTTTCAGAAAGGAGGATACTTTGAGGTTATCTTCTTGCTGTAACAAAACTTTAACCTCACAAGATCTGTTTGATCTTTAGCTTGGAAGGAAAGACTTCCAACTAATTTATGATGACATTGCAAGATAACAACATACACAGTAATGAGTTGTCTTTAGCCTTTGGGCAGTAGCTGTGTTTTACTGTCTCTGGAAAAATAAAAGTGGATGCAAGGAAATATTCAGCATTTATATTTTAATTGTCCCTGAGGTTGCTAACTGCGATTAGCATCTAATAGTATGAGAAAGAAAAAGAGTGGTGTTTCTAAGCTAAGTTCTTACAATAGTAAAAGATGAAGTCCAACAGCAACAGTGAAGTTCCTGTACACTGAAGACAATAGCAGTGATTTGATTTTTTACCGTTTAAGGATGAGCATTCAGGAGAAACACATGGGAAATGGTGGTAAGTACCTGTACAGGACAAGTGGGAAAGAAGGATGGGATGTAAAGGATGGGACAGAATCTTTAAATGTGGAAGGACATTGTGGCTTTCAGCAATTTTACAGGGTACCTTAGCAAAATTAAATAACTCTACACATATGGATGGTTTGAAAGGGAATCTGATACAGTATGAATCTCTTGAACTGGAAGTGGCCCTTATCCCACGTCCCCTATAATCCAGATAATAATTGTATCTTTCACGTCCACTATAACATAAGTAACAGATCATGAGAAAGGAAAAAGGTTGCACTGATTTTGAACCTGTTTTCTAGATGGGTTTAAAAGATTTACCTTTGACCTTTGTATCATATGTATAATGAAGGATACTTTTGTGGTAAAAGATAGACATTTGTTTAAACAGAACTTCTGTGATTTAAAGCACTACTGGCACTATGCCACACATTCTTCTCTGCCATTAAGGATATGACGTTATAGTTAAAATATTTGCACACACATTACACACACATTAATAAGCACTGGGAATAGGTAAAAAGGAGTGTGAAACAGAATAGATTCCACATTTCAGCTTGCTTCCTCTGGCTCCAACAGCAAGCTTGTGTAAGAATTCAACTTCAGATAGAGATAAAAATCTTCCAGTTTAACCAGTTTTGTATTTCTGTTAGTAGAGATGGTGTGTATTATTGGAGATGGAATGGATGTTACAGTTTGTTTAATAACGTGGTATGGATTATCTTAGTCTGGAGACGAGGCCAGATTCCAAATCACAACAAAGTAGAGATTGACATTTTCCTTACCCTTCCTGTAATTCAGGAAATGCTGGAAGTGCAATTGGGGTCTTGGCTAGTCAAGCTGCCTTGCTGATATGTTAACAGTTTAAAAGGACAGAGCTTAGGGTCCAAATTAATCTCATTGATCCGTACAAACCAGACTGGCATTTCACAAAGTTCTCTCTAACTTCAGAGTTCCATTAGTATGTGTCCTCTGCTAAACGAGCTACTGTTTTTGGAAATAATTCCACAGCCAGAATACACTACCTTTGGTTCTCAAGCCACAGCAAAGTGTACTTTGGTGTTAAGAGTGTGCAACAAAAACCACTCTGTGTTTTAAAAGATTATGGGATGAGATTATACTATTTCAAGATAACGTTTATTTCTTGCTGTCTCTGAGTCATGAAACTCCAAAGCCCTTAAACTAGACTTTGAACTGAATCTCACTAAACATCCCCCTTCTCATACACTGACCAAACAACTATACTACGAAACAATCTATTTCAACTGCAGAAAGTAAAAAGCCCTATTAATGTACCTGAGCGAATATATTGCTGCACATTTGTATGGTTTTACACTTGCATAATAATATATTCATTTGGAGAAAATTTAGGTACCCTCATGTGACGATTACATGTCAATGTAAAACTGGACAAGTTGTCCACCTCCCTGCAGGTCTATAGGACTACTCTAGGAAAATGACTTACTTTACTAAATATTATGTTTTGAGGAAGTCTGTAATCTTTTGAAGGCTCATTTCTGATACTGCTTATGAGAACTATGGGCTGACCCACTAGAACATAACAACGTGTCATATGAGTGGGTTAATGTCATTACTTCATGGGCTGAAGAGACCAAATTGGATGTTGCAATGACCCATGGCGCATGAGGAAATTTCCTTATGTAGGCTAACCAGTATGGAAACTTTTTCCCTGATGCAGAAATTGGTTACTGAATTTGGTTATTATTTGGCAGACAAGGGAGGACAACACAAAAGGCAAGAGAAAAGAAAAAAAAACCAGTACAGAAAAAGACCTGAAAGGAATGTCATGTTCTTGTTGCTAGGTTATATGATTAAGGGCTGATCTCTCTAAACACAAAGACCCTTTAAGGCTGATGAATTCTTGTAACCTAATCACTGAATCTGCTCACAGTGTATGAGTCAGCCAAGGAAACACCTTCCCAGGAATGCCCTGCAGACTGGAGGGCTTATTGTTTGAAGGAGGTTAGGACTTATTATGGGGTGCCAATGCGGAAAGGATTTGGCATTTGTTTAAAAGTTTTTACAGGAGGTTTTGAGGAGACTGTGGGAATGTGTGAGACTGCTGATGGGAAGACTGCTTAACAGAAGGGCCAAAGGCAAAGTAAGATAGGGATCAAAATGGATCAAGGGGATAAAAATGAGTGGGAAGATAAGTGAAAAGGTTTATGGGTAAACAGGCTACTGGCCAGAACAATTTTCTGGCTAAATCATTCACTTGGTCACCATAATCTATCCTATCTTCTTCCTAAATCCTATTGCTACCTCCTGTGTTATTGAACTCGCTATTCTGAGACAGTGTATAAACATGATGAGCTGAAAGCCTGGCTGGCAGTGAGCAGATTAGGAAGTTTGGTGCCAGCTCTTAGGCTGGAGCCACCAGCCTCAGGAGTTTGAGAGTCCTGGTACAAGGTTCGGGGAAGGACCACAACCTAAGGACAAGCTGTTGGACAACCTGTGTAAGTCCAGCTGCTGGAGAAATCTATACTTTGTTCACACATTTCAGTAACAATTTCAGTCCTGCCCAACAAGGGGAGGATGATAATGGAGTTTTCTGTGTTGCTAACGTTTACGTGAGCACTCTGTGTGCATGCAGGGTGCTGGTAAAGGTATAGTTTCTATCTGTGGTCATCTTTGTGGCTGCTCATATATGTATTGTGTGTGTATGCTTGTACATGTGTAGTTATTGAGAATATATTTTCGACAGTTCTGCTACCTGGACTTGTGGACAAAGAACCATGACTGCCTCACAGCTGTCACACTAGAAGAGGAGGAGTCTCCTGGGTCCTGAATTCCACTGAATTCTGCTATCTTTAATATGTACAGCTTCACAAAGGACAAGAGACAAGGTGGATACCCAGATGATCAACCCAAGGTACACAATGGTTGCATGGGTATCACTGCCTCATGATCTATACTGACTGCTGTGAGATGGTCTCACATGGTGGTGAATTGAAGAACCTCACTGCTTTTTGTTGAGGAACAGAATTTAGAATCATAGAGTTGTTTGGATTGGAAGGGAAGTTAAAGATCATCTAGTGCAAACACCCCTTGCCATGGGCAGGGACAACTTTCACTGAATCAGGTTGCTCAAAGCTTTATTCAACCTGTCCTTGAACACACATTTAGCAAGATCAAAGTCTGAACCTTCCACAGAGAGCCTATGCTGCAGGAATCATACAGTTAACCCACAGATACAAGGCACTACTGCAAGAACTTGGTATTGCATGGTCCTAATGGAGCACTACCAATTTTTCCTATTTTCCCAAGCGAAAAAAAAGTGGTTTCCATTTTTCAGACCAGCATTTATAGGTACTGTACATCATTCTTTGTCTATTATCCACTCTTTGCTTTACAATCCCTCCTTTTTTATTACTATATATTTGATGTTGTATGAAATCAATTTTGCAAGGCTTTAAAAGGAATTTAAAAGGTGAAACATAATTGATTTTCTCCTCCTATATAAAGGCAAGTAACTGGACAATACACTTTCTCTGCAATGTTCATTACATTCTCAAGTGTTAGTGCCTTTCCTTTGCCTACATTTAACATTATTATCTAATTGGTTTTCATTTACAGTTGGTAATAAAACTCAGTCTAAATATTTTTAATAAAATGCCCATCCTGCTAGTGAACTTTCTACTGACTTTCAGAAGCTCTTGCCCAGTCATAAACCAGGGAACCTGGCAGAAATATAGATGACTTGTTTTGCCCTTGCTTTTTATTTGGCCATGGAAAAGAGCTCTTACCTATTGCTTTGCCCCTTCTACCTTCTCCTTTAAACGACTACACCTTGAAGGGTTCTTTTTTTCTGCAGGAACACTTCCAGAATAAAGTCTTTTCTGCTGACATTGCATGTTTTGTTTTTAACATCCCTAATCTTGGTTGTCAGCAATTCTCAGGCTGATATTGAAGCTGAATTTGCTTTCACCTAACTTCACTCTCTAACAGCTGAATACTTAATCTAAGCCAGTTGTCTAAACTCCTTGTGTATTTATTAGATGTTTCATTTCTGTCTCAGAATGGGATGAAGCACCTTCTAGTACTGAATCTGTCAGTCTAGCAGCTGCCAAGGGAGCCTAGCTCACTGACTTAGGCTAAGCACATTACTCTTAGGCAGATACAATAAATGAGAAAATTCCCTTCCCTGACACACAGCACTAACAGTAACAGCTGCAACTTACCCAAGTTCATTCAAAGCAAATTCAACTCTTAGCAAGGAGATGGGGGTGCAGTCATTTTACATTTGGGAAATCATAATGTGCACAGAAGTATTAGGACACATGAAAGGAAGGGACTATATGATACAGTGCCTACAGGGAGAGAGAGCCTATGCATGGTTTGTCCCTTCTCATTGTACAGCCCCAAGTGACAATTAAGTTGTGTAAGTTGTATGAAGTTGTATGGGGCATACAAATGGAGTTAGTGGCCTCACTTCTCATCTGAGTGTCTGGCTGGACAAACAAAATATTTTAAGCTGTGAGATCATGAACACAATGAAAGGTGACTTGCTGATTCTCTCCTGTGCCTGAAATACATTTTCAGAGGAAAAAATATAGAAATATGACTTTGTTCTTCCTGATATGCAGCTAAAGGGAAAATTTAATCACTGAGAGTCTAACACAAACCCCCATCCCAGTCCCCATTAAAAGTCTTTTTACAATCTCTCTGTGTTTTAAAGTAATAGCACTTTTAAAGTTCACTTTTAAATACCAGTGTGCTGGATAGATATTCAGTATCTGTTTAGAGCTGATTGTGAGAGCAAGATGTGCACCAGGTTTTAAAAAAGCAGTTGTCCAGTACTCCAAGTGGCCATCGTTTTAACAACAATGTCAGGTTCTAGATGCTGTTTGCGTAAGTTAAATATAATCTAGCTGACTTTTTTAATTGACAGACATCTTTTGTTACCGTCACATAAGTGTATAGCATTCATTTTATGCTAATAGAAAGCAATTTTATCTTTGAGGACAGTGCTTGTAGAGCAATGGGTGTGCAAGTTGATGGCTTGGTTGTTTTTTTGTTTGCTCTTTTTTTTCTCCTGGATAAAATATACAAGAAATCGATCTCTGATGGAAGGGACTTTTTTCTTCAGGTACTTGAAGAGGCAAAATGTTTAACTGCATTGCAATATCTCTTTGGAGGGGATATGTAGGTCATTCATTTGGCTGAAGCTTTTGAAACCACATAAATTTCAGCAGTGATGGGGCACTGCACTTTGTAGACTCTAAATATAACCTTGTAGCTCAATAACCTTTCAAGACAATGGAGAGGAAAAGGCATGAGAGAATGTGGTCCCTTTGACCCATTTAGACATCTGCATGAAGACAAAATGCCTTCAAAGAACCTAACTCTTTCCACTGTCTATAACAGAAGACTAGATAAAGTCTGGTTTCTTTGTATCACCAGGCGAACCACAAATAAGGACAGGAGAAATGCATCTTCCCATTGTGCTTCCACACACACAGGTTTCTACTGGCCTTTTCAGTGAATATAAAATTAGAGATAGGATAAGCCACAAACCTTGGATGCAAACTTCCATGGATTTAGGATGCATTAGGGCTTTGGGAAGTAGATTCATCCCTGCTCATTTTCTGTTATTCAGGAAGAAAACAGTTGAATTTCAGGCTCTAAACAGTCACAGACTGGGGTAGGGGACACAAAAATTGAAGGCTTGAATGACTACTCATTTTCTCAGCTTATTGGACTTAACTAAATGCCAAAGAGATTTGCTTTAAAATTTTGAAATCTTGCATCTTTGCATTAAGTAGGATGCTTTCTAGTAATGCACACTCTGGGGCCAGGCAATTCACTGTATTATTGCCATTTGCTGAAATCTTACTTTTTTACTCAGATCTCATAATTGGAATTCAAGCTGCATATGATGCAACTTGACATTAATTTCAGTTATTTGTGTCTGAGGTTGCCCTATTCAACAAGAGTCGACAGTAAAGAAGAGCACTGGAAATGGAAATACATTGTGCCATTAGATACAAGGCTTGGTTTGTAAATCACTTAGATAGCAATAAAACTGGGGATAGAAATAAAAGTGGCAAAGCTCAGCTTTCTTAATGCTAAATAATTCAAGGGGGAAAGGGTGAAGGGGAAAAAACCACAGATAAAGAGTGTTATGTATGAAAACAATGGCATCAGAGCAAATCAGAAATTTCAAGCTCTGTCTAAATGTAATTTCAGTTCAATTAATGCCTAACATCAAGATTGTGGGCTGCTAAAATCTGAGATGAAGCATGTCATTGCTGTGTGCAGTTCTAAAAGATTTACAGCAAATCCTGAGCGTAGGAAAGATATTCTCTGAAATGATGCCACAGGGCCCTTTAACCAAGCAGACAGCTGTTTTACAAAACTGGGCTGTAGAGAGCCAGAGCCAGCAAAATTCAAGATGAAAATTATTTCTTTTACTTCTGGTTTTTTGTATGTTTGGGAAGTTAAAAGTGAAAGTAAGTTAGCAAGAGGAAATGATGAAAGAAAGAATTTTTCTTTGTCACCTGAATTTGAGGCTGAGGGGTTTGGTGGTGTTACTTTTTTTTTGTTCTAAAGATAAACAGTAGTTGAATTCCAGGCTCATGATTTTAGTACAAAAACTACTGAACAAAATTTTGTGGGCTTTGTCTAGAGGATGCTGTATCAATACTGGCTGGGGAGGAGAAGGGACAGTGGGCAATAATTAAAATGTAGACCAAATACAACCAAGTACATGTTCCCATCCACTCCACTCCCCTTTCCTCAAGAAAGACTGGAAGAAATATTTAATCAGCAAATGCTGCCCCAATAGCCAAACATTTCCTACAGAGCTCACAAATAGGCTGATACAAAGCTGAGGAGCATCATTATCACACAATCTTAATGAAATAAAATCTTGTGGATGGAGATAAGAGATATACAAATTACTCAGCAGCAATCCTGCTATTGTGGCCCACCTTGGAGGGCTCTGAAACTTGACCTGATTGTTGACCAAAGTTGTACTCATAATAATCTCTTTCTAATTACATATTTAATAATCTGCACTGCATTGGAACCCATCTAATCTCTGACAGCCACAGAATTATGCCATGGTAACAACAGGCAAATAATGATCTAGTCATGGAGAAACACCTATGATATGAGAAGGACAGAGAAAGGAAATATTTTTGAATGGCATCTTGACAACTCCTTCAGCTATGTAACGGCAAAGATGATCCACGTAATATTCCTGAGATTACCCAGCAAAAGAGCTCCAAAGATTACTAGTAGCACAGAATTCATTATGACATGTTTTGAATGGTGTCTGCCTCTACCTGCCATTAGCAAGCTTCCTGGATGCTGATTTTCAGTCAACAGTGAAATAAAATCTAATTTTTTTTCCACAGCAACAAATAAAATAGGCAAAACAACAGAAGTCTTATTATCTCCTGAAAGTGAAACAAGAACACAGTGACTCCTTGAATCCTCTAGTGTAGGATCACTGAACAAATATGGTACAAACAAATGTGGAGGGATGGGTAATCTCCTAAGCAGAGTAGTATAGTAGCCATATTTTTTTCCATCTCGACACCTGTACGTGATGGAGTCCTCTGAACTCCCTCTACAATAAATGAGGAAAAATAAGACCCATCAGATGTGACTCATCCCAAAACAGGCACTTAAGTCAGAAGACTTGTACCCTAAAGTCCCATTCTTTCTGCTTGGTCTGTGAGATGATTCTGCTCTGATGGAAACATAAACACGCTAGAAATAGAAAGTGAAGAAAGATATGTTTTCAGAATTGTAGTAAACAGAGAAAACTAAAGAGAAAGATCCAAGCACTGAAACATCAAGCCATTTGGCCTGGGTCTTAAAAGAGAAATATTAATATATCTTCACCCCAAATTTTTTACAGAGGAAAAACTATTGAGCACCATGTGTTTCCCCAGGTATGTTGTACACACAATTATAATGGAAAGCCTCAGAGACACTGAGAAATGAAAGGCCAGGTGAAATTCAGAACTACTGTTTTCAAATTGGATTTTATCTTGAAGGCTGCTACTGCTATCTGAGATCTGAAGAAAGGAGCTTAAAAGCACCTGTGGGTTTTTTGCAAGGACGTCAAAAGAAGTATTTTCTATTTCTACCAACCTTAACTCACCTCTATTCACAGCTACAAAGAGACCACTATCGTACCTGATGTAGGAAGGCTCAGAACAATCATTTTTCCTTGCAATATCTTTGTCACCTTTCTTCTCCAGAAATAATGATAGCTGAAGGTGAATATTCTGATAAATTTTTGGGAAGGTGACTATTCTACTGTGACCAAAGTTGCCTGCTATGAAACATGAAAACATTTGCGTTAGTACATTTTGAACAAGCTTATTATATTTAATGGCACAGACAAACCCAAAGTCTTGATCGCACTGGAAAAAAATATACTCTAAATGCTTGTACTTGTTTGGTCATTTAATGGTTCACATCTGAGCACCCCAAATATTTAACTGTGAAAAAAACTGAAGAAACAAGAGAAAATGTTTTGTTCATCTCTAGGCGATTTCGAATTGTTTCATTTGTCTAGTTCATGCCTTGTAAATGGTTTGGGATGTTATAATTGCCAGATAGCTCTAGGGGAATCAGCCATATAAGCCCTTCTTCATTTTGAAAGGTTAATTCAGCCACATTCCCTCTCCAGCTAAAAACTTTCCCAAAGCCATTACATACCTCTTGTGTTCATTATCTGGCTGAGCACTGATCTGACACTGAAGAACACAACAGACTTTGTAGAAACACATCCAAGATCTGGGGATAACTGCCTCATGTTTTACCTAGACGAGGAAATTTCTTTCCAGAGATGATAACCAGTCATTGTGGTTATTTTTCATTTATTTAGAATGGTTTGGGTTGGAAGGGACCTTAACAATCATGTAGTGATCTAGTGAATTTACTTAGGTAATTTAGCTTTCTTTTTTATTTTCAATCTATGTTCATCTGTGTTTATGTTCAGATCCTTAAAGTTACTGTGTTGGTACAGACTGATGCTAGATAGTGCTTACTGGCTGAATCTTGGAGGAATATTCTCTGAGTTGGCTGTATTACTGATTAAGTTTATTCTGGCATTCAGTAGTTTGTCATTGTAAGGATGTTCTTTCATTCAAGATGTTTGATCAACATTTCTTTTCCTGTATTTATTTTTTATTTCACCTAATCCTTGAAAAAAGAAAGTATTTATGGATCAGGTAAATATTCTTACGAACCTCTACTACTTAAATAAATTTCAGAATATAAACTCTAAGAATTGGCCAACTACTTGTGTATTGAGTAAACATAACATTATATGGGGTAGTGTTCTTTTTATTTTAAAAAAGTAGCAACTTACATCTGCCAGATAGTAAAACCAGTATAGATCATCATCTGTTTCAGTAAAAAAATCTAGTAGCCTTCAGAGCAGAGGAGAATATATCTCACTGGCTGAAAGAATCAGAATGATTGAAGTCATTTATTGTTTGAAATACGCACATATCTTCTGAGTCAGTTTAAATATGTAAAATTCAGTGAAGACAACAGCAACACTAAATAAAAATCCTGACCTCTGCAAAGGTTAATAGCACCACAAAAAGGCCCCTAGAGCTCAGGAAACAGAGGGCACAGAGCTATATTATATCATATTCTCCCACACTGACAACTGCCTTGCACTAAGAATGATAGGCATAAATTGAAGCTATATGTTGAGTAAGTCTGAATAAAGGAAGAGGGGAGTTGATTTCTGGAAGCAGTAGTTTTGGTCTGTCTGTTCTGAGGGAACAAATAAAGCAAAGTGAACTCATTCCTTATATTAGAACCTTCAGATGACATTGGAAATAATGGGGAAAATGAAGAAATGACTGAAGGGAAGAAATGGACAAATACAGAACCAACACGTGTAA
The DNA here is from genome assembly GCA_033459285.1 of Clamator glandarius. NCBI lineage: Eukaryota > Metazoa > Chordata > Aves > Cuculiformes > Cuculidae > Clamator > Clamator glandarius. The sequence continues at coordinate 30,459 of JAUNZM010001846.1, forward strand.
AAAAATAAGGAATCCAACTGGCTCTGCAAAGAATTTATTACCTTAAGACAGTATAAATAATAAATTTTGGACCATTCAGCCAATTATTTCAGATGTTGTTTATGAATGAGGAAGGACAGTCTTGTGCTATGGGTCTGATCTTCCTAAACCTTATTAAAATGCAGGACCAATGTCTCCCCAGGCAATTATGAGCAGCCAGAATTTCCTAAACTGCTTTGACCAAGTTGTGCCACAGGACTGTAAGTCTCCATCAGTGTTAATTATATATTAATACCAAGGTAACTAAGCAGTGATCAATTAGCTTTGGCCATCCATGTGCATTGGTTTTCACTCACTAATGAGCATTCTATCTGGAAGAAGTTCTAAAAGTCGTGAAGGATGCATTCAACCAGAAATTAAATTAATCATTTCACCTGGGTCTTTTTGTGGTTTTGGGGGTTGCTTTTTGAGCAAAAATGGTAATTAGGAGGGTTCAAAGTTCCCGGAACAGGTTAAAAAGTGCCCAGAGATATTGAAATATTTTTTTAACTGAAAGGAAAAGAAATTATTGATTCCATTAAATATCTGGAAATGCAAGAATAAGAATTAATGAAATTACTCACACCAACACTGATTAGACATAATTTCTGTGTTTCTCTGTCTAAACATAGCATGGACATTCAGTTTCTCCTTTACAACATTAATTTGATGTCTTGACAGGGGAGAAAAATAAGTGAAAATGTGTAAAAGCAGTGGATGGCTATTATTTTGCTGTAAGATGGCCTGAAAATATTAATATAATGGGAGATAAAGACAGGTATTTCATGATTAAATAGGATACATGTCCATCACCCACTGCGATAGACTGCAGAGTTGAGGGAGTAGCAAATAACTAAAGCAGAGGAAAAAAAGAGAAAATAAATTAACACAGTGCTAATGACACAGAGAATTTTATGATACACTACAAAACCTCTCTCTTCCATTCCCTACTTTATCAGTAAAAAGCCATTTTAATTTATTTTCATTTGCAGTATCACAAAACCAACCAGATGCAATATGAATGTTTTTCTTTTCCTCTCCTTTTTTTTCCCCTAAGTCTCCCCTCAGTTTCTCTCTTTACTTCCTATCATACATAGCATATTCAAAGCAAAAGACATGGCTGGATAGTCTGATTCAATACAGTATTTCAAGTTGTTAACCCCAGTTTGCAAAAAATAATTAAAGGAGTTGGGATGAGAAATGGACTGGCACCATGATGGAACTGGCCAGCTAACTAATGGAAAAGCAGAATATATGTGGTCTTTGAAAAAGTCTGAGAACGAAAGTAAACGAAATATTGTCAAATTTTAGATGTCTTTAAGGGTTTTCTAGGACAGAGTATACATATTTTTGATTAACAGATTATATACTGATGGCCTAAAGCATGCAAGACATTATTCCATTTATGTAGCATTGTATAACCTTGCAATTTTTAGTGTCATTATCTTCACAGGTCTTTAAGGCATGTATAGTATTATTATTTTTATTCTAGTAGTGAAGGCTTGAGCCCTGAAAAACTAATAGATAAGTACATGAAAAGACCTGGGAGGATACCTGCTTCCAAACTGCCATCTTACATACCTAAAGATGGAATTAAGAGTCTCATAAATTATGATTTGCCACTGAGCAACCATGAAACTTATAAAGGTTTCAAAACTATGAGGAGCAGGATATACTTTTTCAAGAGGTGTACTGAGCAAAAAGTCTGCATCTGAGTTCTTTGCCTAAATTATTTTTTATAATCAATGGAAAGGCATGTACATTTAGACTGTGATTCATTTGATTTATTTCAAACTTTGTATGATGAAGAGTCTTGTCTAGAATTGCTTAATGACAATAATCCTTTTACCCAGAGACTCAATACAACAAGTTTATCTGAGTTATTGTGCAATAGGAGTAGGTTTCACTCAAGTTTCAGGTTCCTCCAGAGACAGTCTATGGGCCTGCAGTGTCTGTGCAGGTCCAGAATTACCCGAATGCTGTAGGCATTTAATTTTCATTAGTCTTTTCAAGCCTAATCATTCCTTTCTATCTGTGGTTTTTAGTTCAAACATCTAGGTACTCTTCTGATTAAACAACTTAAGGGACATTATGCAAAGTAACCCTGAAAAAGGCAGTGATATATTTTCTCTGCCTTTTTGTAATATTTTGGCAATTATTCTCACAGCTTAGAGAAACCTGGGCTCCAGTCCCTATGTCACATATGGTCATCAAGTAAACAGTATCAAAGGTTTAGTTCCAGCTCTGCTGAGAGTAATTCCGTGCTTTAATGGATCTGGAAAACAAGTCTTATGAAGAGCAGCTGAGGGAACTGAGGTTGTTTAGCCTGGAGAAGAAGAGGCTGAGACCTTCTTGCTGTCTACAACTACCTGAAAGGAGGTTGCAGAGAGATGGATGTTGATCTCTTCTCCCAAGTGGTAGGTGATAAGACAAGAGGGAACGGAGTCAAGCTGTGTCAGGGGAAGTTTAGATTGGACATTAGGAAAAATTTCTTCACAGAAAGGGTTATCAAGCATTGGAATAAGCTGCCCAGGGAGGTGGTTGAGTCACCATTCCTGGGGGTGTTTAAAAGATGGGTAGATGAGGTTCTTGGGGACATGATTTAGCAGTAGACAGGCACATTTAATGCTGCTGATCTCTAAGATATTTTCCAACCTAATGATTCTATGATTAATAAGCTACTCCTGCTAGCTCTACCATGGCTAAAATTTTGATTATCAAATGGACAAAGAGTACTGTGATATTACTCTGGGAGACAAGCTATCACTAGACACACCCAGGAAATTGATCCTGCTAATGGAAATTGATCCTGGTGATCTGTCTCTATGTCAGAATCCTGCTGATTTCCTCTCTCCTCTCTATTTGCATATTAGCCTTTCTTGGAAGCAGAAGTAACTTTTGCTTTTCTGTAGAGGTCAGGCAACTAACCATTTGCAGAAAGCCACTGGATATAAGGGAAAAAAGGTGTAGCAGACAGGAACATAAGACACATAGAAAAAACCTGAATTTTCTGTCTGAAACATCTAGTCTTCTATGAGAAAGATATTTTAAGATTCTTTTCATGAGTGATTTTCAACTACAATTCATAATATTTGCAATAGTTAGAATCATAGAATTATAGAACTGCTAAGGTTGGAAAAGACCTCAAAGATCATCCAGTCCAACTGTCAGCCCTACACCACCATGCCTACTAAACAATGTCCCTAAGTGCTACATCTACATGTCTTTCTAACACACTCAGGGATGGAGACTCCACCACTTCCCCAGGCAGCCTGTTCCAAGGCTTCACCACTCTTTCAGTAAAGCATTTTTTCCTAATATCTAATCTAAACATTCCCAGGCACAACTAAAGTCCATTTCCTCTCATCCTATCACTTGTAACTTGATTGAAGAGACCAAAACCTACCTCACTATAACCTCCTGTACAGTATAGGGGTACTGTACATTGCGAAGGCCCTAGTTTCTCCATAAAAGATTCAGAAATCCAGACCACATGGGAACAAACTGGAAGAATATAAGCTACTTAAACTAGGAAGACAGATAAGAAAATTACTAGGAAGCACTTAGTGGTTCTAAGGTTCTTACTTAACCCAGGGTAAGTTATTTCCTTTAGTGAGTAATTATGCTTCTGATGAATCCTCATTGGAAAATAGAAATGACGAGTAGGAATTGCAATGTAGACTATCTGGTTTCACAGTACTTTAACTATGAAATCCCAGATCTCCTACATCAAGATCTATGGAAGATTTGCCAACACCTCGTGAAATTAAACACAAGCCCTATTGCAACACAAACCCCTGTTTTGGTTCTACTTCTTGAATTTAACTCCCAATAAGGAAATAATGGGTTTCAAGACTGTCATATAATTATGTGAGTAATGTGAAACCCAAGGAAATAACAGTATGTATTTTATTTTACATGGCTTAAAGTAGATGTGAAGATCTGAGGTGCTGCAAAATGCATGCTGTGAGTCATCCAGAGATGTTGTCTGCTGTACAGGAGTGGGTGGATTCGCTAGTGTGTTCCCACTCATTCATACCCAAATGTTTTCCTCCCATCTAGAGCTGTAAAATGACACAGAAGAACCTATAGTTTGAAAAACCCCCTCCTGCATCATCTTTATGATGCTGCGTGACTCCCACAGCTGCATTTAGGATCCATACTGCCAACACGCTTCAGCCTATTCCCACCTGGTGGGTGTTTTTCAAGAGAAATGTCAGTCTTATGAGACACATTTCATTTTTCAAAGAAGGCTTCACCTTCCTATTTTAAAAATAATATGAATCCTTAACTGGAAGAAATTCTCCTAGTTACCTTACTTTACCTTGCACAAATACACACATAAATAGGTAGACAGGTAAGCAGATAAATATATAAATAAAGAATCTTCTCTCATTCTACCCAATAGTTTCATGAAAAACAACAGAATAAAAATTTGCTTCACTAAGTGAGGCAGGTAGTATGCTAAATTTGAAGGACAATCAGGAGACCTCGTAAAATGTTGAGATCAAGGAATGTCCAAACCCAAAAGACCTTAAGATGAAGTAATACCTCTGTAAGACCCAAGAACTTGATCTAAAGCCAGTATTTCTTGAATTTCTTGTTTCAAACTTCCCTTACGGGAATCACTGGACCTCCAAGATCTCTTTCTAAAAAGTAAGTCTTCTCTAAGATTCTGACAAAATCTGATCTCTTTCTGGTAGAAAGTGGTTGAAATGGATCCGTTCACAAAAAAATCTGGTTTTGTTTTTGTTGGATATGACATTTGTTTGGAAAAAAACCCCAAACTTCTGTAGTCGTGCAGAAATTTTCATGGGAAATATCAGACATGTAGAAAGGCAGACATTTCTTCTCTCTAAAATGTACAAAATGTGACACAAACACACACTCCTGTGTTCGACTCCATTAGCAGATACCAAAATACAAGTTCAAGACTCCATTTTTTTCTGGCAGCTTTGGCTCTGCTTCTGTTTTTAATTAATTTTGGAAAGAAATTATGCTTCCAATGGCCCGATTGCATCCTTTCTCTGGAAAGGGATAGTTTTCTGGGTTAGTTTGCCCTTCCATGAGTGCATTTTGCTTCACATTCAGAGTAACTACCCGGTTTCTGTGGAAACCCTGAGATTTTGGCACTGTCAGGGAGTGACTGATTGTGTGGAGTGTATTGTCAATCCTACCCATAGAACCCAGATGTTGTGACATTAATTTTGTGTGCTGTTTTAGGGAATAGGAAGGCTTTCATTGAGAGTTGAAGAGATGAGGTGAGACAGTACCGTGCTCCCATTTTAACGGAAAATAATCCTGTATACAACACTGACAAGTACATAAATGAGAATAATTAATCTGAGATGTATAGAGACAAGCCTGATTTGATAGCTTGATGCATACAGCTCTTTCTCTTTTTCTGAAGTCATTTAGATCATCCTTTCCTTGTTATGTGCATTGCAACAGCGTTTTACAGTCCTCAGCATTATGCTGATCAAGATAGAATAGCAGGGAAAACAGAGATGCAAAGCTCAATTCAGTTGCCTAAATGGATGCATCCAGAGTGACTTGAGATGCCCTAAGGTACTAGAAACATTTACATAGGTTTGGCAGATATGACATAGGTCCTATAGGAAGTACGCCTGCTTTTGGAACTGGAACTGGAAGCCTCTACCCTAGAGTACTTCAGATGTGTGAAGATACCAGTGCTTAGGTACTAATGTGGAAAAATATGTTAGAATATTTTACAATTACACAGTTAAAAATTATCTATAAGTGAAATGTAATGTAAAATTGCATATGTAATATGAAATATGTTTTACTCGACCCAAGGAGATTTACTGAAAATTAACCCAAATATCAGTCACAGAGCTAAGAGCACTGCCCAGTTCCTTCTAAATACATCATGGAGATATTCCATCTTCACCTCATCCTATGCTGATCCATGGTTGTCCAGGGACAGGTAATAACAGTGGGAAGCATTGGGATAAGTTTGCATCTGTTTAAAACAAAGTCAAGCAGCAGCAGATACTGAGTTCAGTATGATATTCTTCTAATGTAACCATGGAAATTGTTGGGGAATTTGTTATAAAGCATGTACAAAGGAACTAGTCCTGGGGGTTGCTAGGTAAGGCACACCAAGTGTATAATTCTTCAGTGAACTTGATACAGCCATAGAGTGGATGGCTTCTTTGCTTTCCTGCTGTGCTCAATTCTGAGTGTAACAGAATTACAGCCTGGCACAGCTCTGTGCTTCCAAACACCACTGTCTAGACTCAAGTCTGAACAAATGCTAATTGACAGTTTGAGCAGTTAAAGGGTTTGTGGCAGCTTTCAGTTAAAACTTCTGACTCTTTAAATTACAGAAGTGGAGAGGAAGGAGTGTGGAGGGGAGCAGGAGATGGTGACATGTGTATAGAGGGTGGAGGATAGAAAGAAATCCAAGTCGACAACTGCAGAGTTATGATCTTAAAGGGAAAGCTGCGGATCTTGCTGTCAGCTCTTCCAGGCAGAAAACTTCTGGGGGTGAATTCACAGTTTTTTAATTGTGATATCCCATTCATTATGATAGTCCTGGTGGTGGAAGGGGTGTGTGTGGGGAGCAATAGATAGAAAATTAAACCTTCCTCATCTGTAATGATCTTATGTTAAGGGTCACTTGACATCATCTGTTCAGCAGCAAAAATACTCCAATAATTAGAAATAAAAGTACTGCTGGCACTGGAAATGAAAGTGAGATGAATACTGCCATTAAGCTGGAAATGTAGTGGATTCATCTAAGCCTCTTATCTGCACCCTTCCTGCACCTAGTTAACCTTGGATGTAGAAAACTGTTTTGAAGAGTGTCTATGCACATCTCATGCTGCTTAGTAATCAGAATATCCAGGCAGACCCGTAGTCTCACATATCCCCCTTTTTTTAGAATGCAGAAAACATACCTACCACAATACTGGCTGAAAAATGTTGCTTGATTTTTCACATTCAAATAACTGTGGGAATTTTTAAACAGCAACAAAAACGGAAGATAAAGTTTATTCTTTCATATAATGGAACTTTGTATTTATTATTTATGGTTCACAACAGACAGACAACTCCATGAAAGACCTTAATCTCCTTATGAGACATTGTGAAGCAGAATCATAAAAGATCATGCTGTTCTGTAGAGGGAAAGATAAACAGCAAGGAAATAAGGTTTCAGTGCTTTCATTTTAATCTGCAACAGTAAGATGTGAAGAGTACAGAGTGACTTGCCCAAGGTCCTCTGGATTGTCTGTGGCAGGGCCAGGAGTTGCAGCCACAGCCCAGAAAACCAGTGTTTTGTCAGATAATTTCTGGTCTAATGCTTTTCTGTTAGCTTTCCTGTACTCCTGCAGCAATGCTTAGCATACAATGAAAAACTAGGGTTTATACTTCTAGATACTTGAAGAAACTTAATCTGAAGTCATTTACTTATTGTGCTCCAAATAGAAGGCTCTTCCTTGCACTAGTATTTGTGTGCTGATTTATGCCTTTAGTTCCTAGCACAAGAGTGTCCCAGATTTGGACTGGAAGAGGAACATCAATCTGTCCCCGCTGCACTGTGGCCACTTCAACTGAGTATCTAAAGATTTCCTGCATTCCTCTGCTCTTTTCCTGAGCCAGCCACTTTAACAGATCTGCCCAATACTTTCCTGAAAACTTCTCAGCTGTAATTTGAAAACTAAATTCAATTCTAGTCATTGTGACCACAAAGTGTGGTTTGAAAACCTGATCAGTGGGTACCCAGTATACAAAAATTTGTGTTTATGGAGTGTCTGAAATACTAGCCAGAAAATTATAGTAATCTGTATCTCTTCAGTGGTACTGAATTGATGACTGATAGCGAGATATTCAGTGTAAAAATATTAAGTATTTCATTGTCCAGTGAAGTGATTAAGGGAAGATCAAAAATGTCACGAAACAAAGGAAGGTTCATCACAGGACACTGTTATTGCTTTCCAGATTTGGGGTCTTAAACAGGATATGATCAACAGAGGTGGGATTCCATTTTCAATTTCAGAATTACACATTAACTTTCCAAACTTTCTGAAATTTTGTTTCAATCCAAGTTTGATATGCCAAGCCCTCAGATCAATGCATCGTGAAGTTTTGTGCAGAAAGATTTGTTACAGTTCTAACCTCTAGAGTAAAAGGTAGAGAGCAAGAAATGTCAAATTCTCTTAGTGACCTAGTGAAGCATTGCAAATAGCTGGGGTTTTCTTCCCCATGTTTAGCCAGCAGGAGAGGAAAAGAATGTTTCTATGTTGTCTCCTTCTGGTAAAATAGACGCTATTTTGGATGCCACTATACTGAGATCTGTTCCAATGAGATATTATGGGTATGTATTCATCTTTTTGGTGAGAAAAAGGAATGCACAGTAAAATACCACTGACATTTTATACAATCTATTTAGTCAGTGAAGAATAGGCACAGATCTATTTTGCATAATCCTCTACGCAAGAAATCGTTGAACAGAGAAACATTTGAATACAAATTATTCTGAGGCCTACTCACTGCTATTGTTTAGAGCAGCACTTTCACCCGCTTGCAATGAGAAAGAGCATTAGTGCTCACAATGCTAAGGCTGATAATTTTTCTCTGTGTTTTGGACATTTCATTTTCCCTTTCAGTCCTTGTTTTTAGAGGAAAGCAGAATAATTATGCTGATAACTGCTTTTACTCTACTATGAAAATCTCTTTCTTTTTTCAGCTTGGTTTGTGTCATTTAGGAGAGTTCAAAGAGAAATGAAAAATAAAGAATGACTACAACTTCAAAACGAAAGTGTTTACACAATTTTGTGATCTGGAATTAGGGATTTTGATATTCATATAGTAGAGTAGCCCATCTAGTTTTGTGTGCCCAACTTAGGTGTGTTGGATAGGAGTCTCATGCCCCTAAATATTTAATGGGGAAAGATTAGTTCCTCCAGAAGGCTTACTCAGAACATTAGCTATGCTCAAATGTTATTTTAAATGGTATAAATATCTTATATCTGTTTTACATCTAAATAATTCGACTTTGGGACTGTCTCTCCCAGACTTAACCCTCTCATCACTGGTTAAGAGACTGATAGATCTGTGGCTACCTTTTCATCCATGCACATTCCCATAGCATTTGATGCCCTCTCATTCATAACCTTCATTGTTTTCCAAAAATACTAAGTCAAGATTGATCATGGATGAATACCTATACTAGTACTTAAAACAGTAGGGAAGACATTATCAAACACCTTCATTGCAATGCAGCATATGAAATGCTTACCCAAGCATAGTAACAAGACAGCATTTACTTTTTCTTTGGTATCATCAAAGACTGTCATGCTCAGAACTAGTACGAATCTTCTTAAAGATAAGGATCTATTTTTCATACTCTATCCCTGAGATCCAACTCTGTGGGAAATCAATAATCATGGTTTGTTTCTTCAGGGTTGCATGGTGCTTATAGCAAACACACATGAAAAATCACAGTATTTTGCTACAATTAAAACAAGCATCTCTTTGTCCTCTATCTCTCACAGATAAATTAACACAGGTCAGTGCAAAGAAAGCCTGTACAAAACAAACCATTTTATTTTCATTACCTATTGGTGTATGACTTGTTCCGGAGGTGATACAACACCTAAGCCATGATGATAATCTGACTTCATCATCTCTGAAGAGAGGTGTGTATATCAACTTTATGAAACTTCAGAACTGGAACTGCATATGTACTAGAGGAGATGAAATATTAATGCAGCCCAGGATTCTTTTTTTTCAGAAGTGGAAAGTAATGTATACTTACAGGAAAATTATAAAACTAAGAGGTTGTGAGCTGTCTGAACATGTGCATACTCATTGAATAACAACAAGTAAAAAAAGAAAAAAATCTAACCTGGCAAAATTCACAAGGTCTCAACACAGGTGTTCAGATAACCATGGAAATTGGCATCTTTTTGGAAGCTACCTAGAGCTTGCCAACAAAACTCTTGCTGTGTGCAGTTGGATTCCTACACAATACTGCATGAAGAAATTTTAGAATATTAAGGAAAATACAGCCTGAGTCAATGAATACACAGAAGAGTGATAACATGAGGCAGATATATTACAATTCCCAAGAGACCATGTATCATTTCTTTAATGCCAAGATGTTGGACATGGATTTATTATAGTGAGTCCATAGGAGGGTCCATGAAGATGATCTGAGGGCTGGAGTACCTGCCATCTGCAGACAGACTGAAGAAGTTGGGCTAATTTAGCCTGGAGAAGAGAAGGTTGAGAGGAGACCTCATAGCAGCCTTCTGGTACTTAGAGGTGGGGCTACAGGAGAGGTAAGGAGAGGATCTTGAACAGAAGGTGTAATGACAGGACAAGTAGTAATAATTTTAAGGTGAAAAGGAGGAGATTTAGATTAGATATTAGGAATATTTTTTTCCTGCAAGGGTGGTGAGGCACTGGAACAGGTTGCTCAGAGAAGTTGTGGTTGTCCCTCGAGGTGTTCAAAGCCAGGTTGAACGAGGCTTTGAGTAACCTGATCCAGTGGAAGGTGTTCCTGCCCAAGGCAGGGAATAAGAACTGGATGATCTTTAAAGCCTCTTCCTACCCAAAACATTCTATGATTCTATGTTAAATTTTTGTGTGTTTTCCATAGGGAGACCACTATGTTATCCATTTGGGATAGATTGTTAGATTGAACTGACAATTCATTATTTTGCTTCTAAATTCAATGGACACTTGCTGCCACAGGTCTTGAACAATGTTGTGTTATGCAAGGTACTTGAGCCTTGAACACATTTAGCATTCTTCAGGCTGTGTGGAGTCTCAGAAGGACTGAATTCATATTGAACTCTGTCCATCAGTACCCCTAGAGTGACCAGGGGAAATCTGAAGGCCAAATGTGATTTCATCTAAGTTAGACTATGGCCTGTTAGAAGCGTCTCTGATCATGATCTTTGTGAACCCAGGGGATTTTTCTGGATATGAGAATGTAGCTGGACACTTCTAGCCTAAGGCCTCCCCAATAGTTCTTTCCAAAACCTATGCAGCTAATCAGAATTTTGCAACTAATTTTTCAGAAATAATTGCATGTTAGATTACATATAAGCTGAGAAAGCAAGTTTGCTCAATGAGGAAATGTTACCAAAGCCCTTCTGCCAGTGCATTAAGTATTTAATGCCTTCTCCTTCTTTGGTCCATTGTGTCAACAGCTTAATCTCCTCATCCCTTTTCATACAACAATTTAGCTGGATGGAGAGAATCTGTCTGACATTTGATGCAAACATAACTGTATCAAATAGATTTCTTGGCCACTTGGGTGTATGCACTCAAAAGCTGCTGGAATAAAAAGCCTGAAAATATTTGTAAGCAAATGTTTTTATCTATGGAAGAAAAAACAAAGCATTAATTTTGCACATTACAAAATGAATATAGCAAATATAAACATTTATTATTTAACCATTTATTCCGAGTGAAAAGATTATGGCATGTTTACAAAACATCTTTGATAAAGGAAGCTTCGAGGTACTTTGCAAGCAAAACTATTCAAAATAATTGTGTGTCTTACTGCTGTTTGGCATTCAACATGTATAAGCAGGGCCACTTCTTAGCTCAGGAAATGAAGATGTTGTGCTTGATTGCATATTCAGGGTAGATGTATATGCACCACTTTCTGGGGCAAAATATGCTGGGTTTGATTATTACTACTGAATTTGATCGAACTAGCATAATTTTGACTGTTCATTGTTCTTTATTTTCTTTGCAATGTTGGAAATTAAATAAAGCTTTGCGACATTTTCTTTTAATTTTTTTTTTTAATTTCTTCTTTTCTTAAAGCATTTGGTGAAAATAAGTACTGCTAGCAAAGAAAAAATGCTTGTGTCCTACTCCCATTGCCTTTTTAGAAATGGTTCCTCTTGTCTTCATTCCTGTGCAAGACAGCAATTTAGATCATTGAAGTCAGAATGGAGATATTTTCCCCTTTCAAATAAATCCAGCTTAAAAATGTTTTTGGGTAAGGTTGAGGTCAAAGAAAGTGTATTTGGTAGAATATTTTAATTCAAAAGTTTTCATGGGGAATATGCTACTCAACTACAGAGTGCTGCAGTACAGATATCGGCCTTATCAGCTTTTGAAACACTTAAAACATTCTTAGAAATCTCATTATTTTTTGTTTTTTCAAGCTCAAGTTTCATGATTAGTATACTACGCTTCTTTGAACATATCCATCATTCTTGGAACAGGGCAAGGCTCATAGGAACCCCTGATATGACTGAAGTTTTCAAAGAGGTATCAATTCCTCCAATGGTTCCACTATAAGAAAAACCTAGAAATGCTGCTGAAAGATGCCCCATATGTCACTTTGGTTTGGCTTTTCTGTGCTCAGAGCACCATATTCTAACTCCCAGCTCACCAGTTTTCCTCAGAAAACTGTTTCTACTTCGAGAAATAATTCAGAGCAGCAGCAGTGGATCTGCACTGAAGAAAAATTGTTTTTAAAGACTTTTTATTCATATTATACACATCTCAAGTTTTTTAACTTATTACTAGATACAATGCAGTGATGTGGTCTGCATGCTCATTTGGAGCTTGATTGGTCTGGGGGATCCCCAAACTACTTCTAGTCTAGCTTCTTCCAGAGTTCAGTTTGTACTCTTCTAATCTCAGTGATAGAAACCAAAGTATGATGAATGGGGATTATACAAGATCCTTCCTGAAATTTCTCTCCTGATTCAAAATAAAACCCAAATGTAAGAACATAGACTACTATGATGACATTAACCCTCTACTCTCTGAACACAAATAATTTGCAAAATATAAAGTAGTGCAAGAGATCTATGGCATTGTTTACAAGTTGCTTTATAGCCAAAATCAAAGCTGTCAACCCATTTATAGAAGTCATCTGGAAGTTATGACATGATGTGGAAGTCTGAAGGAGCAGCTATGGTTAGGCACATTAAAAATTGGTATGCTGAAAATTTTGCTTATGGGCAGAGAGGAGGCACACCGTACATATACAGGAAATGAAACAATTAACTTATTAGTAGTATAATTTATATCTGAAGAGTCTAATGCAAGAATCAGTAGTCTAGATTTAGTTTTACAGAAAAAGAAGGTACTGTGGATGAAATATTTCTGTGCAGAGAATGTCTCAATAATGGAATCATAGGATTATAGAGTACCTAGAGTTGGAAGGACCCCATATTGAATCCAACACCTTGCTCCCCATAGGGCCGTGAGGGGCCAACTCTCTGTGGCCAGCTGTCCATGGGACAATTCTCTGGATAAAACTCTCCACAGGGAGAAGTCTCCTTGGGGACAAGTCTCCATGGAGACAACTGTCTGTAGGAAGTCATTAGAAAGAGGAGGCTGAGGGGAGAGCTTATTACTCTCTACAACTACCTGAAGGGAGGTTGTGGAGAGGAGGGTGCTGGCCTCTTCTCCCAAGTGACAGGGGACAGGACAAGAGGGAATGACCTCAAGCTCTGCCAGGGGAGGTTCAGGCTGGACATTAGGAAAAAATTCTTCACTGAAAGGGTCATTGGGTAATGGAACGATCTGCCCAGGTAAGTGGTTGACTCGCCTTCCCTAGAGGTGTTTAAGGGATGGGTGGATGAGGTACTGAGGGGCATGATTAAGGGATTGGTGGGAATGGTTGGACTCAACGATCCGGTGGGTCTCTTCCAACCTGGTGATTCTGTGATTCTGTGAAATAAGGATAGGCTTAGGGTTATGAGTAGACTTAGGTGTAGAATTGTCCATGTAGATAGTTACCGCAGTGAAAAGTTGGCCTTGTGGAGATTTGTCTTGTGCAAAGTGGGCCACAGAGAGCTGGCTGCAAAGAGCTGACTGCAGAGAATTGTTCTAGTTACCACAAGACCACCTAAAACTGAACCATATGACTAAAGGCATTGTCCAGACACTCCTTGAATTCGGATAGGCTTGATGTTGTGATCACTTCCCTGGGGAGGCTGCTCCACTGACCAATCACCCTCTCAGTGAAAAATCTTTACCTAATGTCCAATCTGAATTTCCTCTGATACTACTTCATAACAATTTCACGTTTTCTATTGCTGGTACCGAGAGATCAGAACAGCACTTCCCCCTCTGCCACCTCCCTTGAAGTTATGTGATAAGGTCATCCTTCAGCCTTCTCTTTTCCAAGCTGATTAAACCAAATGACCTCGGCCACTCTTATCAAGTTATGCCCTCCAGACCTTTCATCATCTTGGTCATTCTCCACTGGACACACTCGAATAGTTTGATGGCCTTCTTATACTTTGGTTTTGCCTGCCAGGGCACACTATTGACTCATATTCATTTTGCCATTAACCCGAACACCCAGATCACTTGGACTGCTTTCCTGTCCCCCAATTTGTACATGAAGCCATGATTCTCAGGTGGAGAATTCTTCACTTGCTGTTGTTAAATTTCATGTGATTGGTGATTACCCAGGTCTCCAGTCTATCCAGATCTTTCTTTAAGGCCTCTCTGAACTACAGCCCATCCTAGTCTAGTATCATCAGCAAACTTACTTAATGTACATTCGATTCCTCTATTCAGATAATTTATTAAAAAAAAAAACCCAAAACATTAAGGAGTGCTGTCCCTAAAATCAAACCCCGAGGAATCCCACTGGTAATTGGCTGCCAGCCTGATCTAACCCTGTTTGCTAAAACTCCTTAAGCCCAAACCATAATCAAATTGCTCACCCAGTGTATTATGGATTTGTCTATCTGTGTGCTGGACATATTGTCCAGATGGATTCTCTGAGAGACATTACCAAAAGATTTCCTAAAATAAAATAAAATGTAATTAACAAAAGAAAAACCCAAACTAAAACTCTGCCACATCTACTGTCTTCCCTGGGTTGACTAGATGGCTGACATTGTATAAAAGGAAATTAAGTCAATTAAACTAGCAGTAATATAATCAAAATTGTTAAGGCGTGCAGCCTTATCTTCCACCTTTTTTCCTGACACTATACTAACCTTTCCACTGCTCCTCTGGAGCAGTGTCAATGACTCTGGAATCAATAAATCTCACCCTGTAACAGTAGAAATCTCTATTTCAAGAGTTAATTTCAGAGGAGAAGAGGTAGCTCTGTCTGGAGAAATCATTAGGACAGAGCAATTACATTTCCCTGGAACTAAAGTCCATTACAGCTCCTCACCACATGCTCTGTTGACAGGTTTACAAAAGTACAGCAATGGTAGAAAAAATGGGATCAGTCACCCAGTAGGCTACAGAATGTCTTATTTTCAACACATCTTTCTGAAGCAAACTCAGAGTAGTGCGTGCAGGTAAAGCAAGAATAGGAACATAATAAAGTAAGGGACTGCTATGGATGGTTGTTTTCTTGAGGAGACCTTCAGAAAGAAACCAACCATCACATCACAAATGTGAATGGTAGCATGTAATGCATGGCTGGATGACTAAATGTCTATTCGAAATAGGTCTGAATTATTCAAAGATTGTCCGGGCATATGTTCATGCGTGAGAGAAGTATGATAAGCAGTCATATTTTGTGCTTAATAGTGTCTCACTATCACCTTAAATTCAAAAATATATTCACACTGGCAGGTATGCAGTGTATCAGATTATGAGGAGGCATTTTTTGAACTGTGCAGAAATTTCTGTTATTTCTTTTTTTATTCGTTTTCTATTTTATTTTGTGAGGAAGAGAAAGAAGAGCAAACAGTATAGGCTTGTGGATCTATGAATATACAGGAGGTGAACACTGAGTTTTCATCAAGACAGATGTACCATCAAAGAATTCCAAAGGTTAAGAAAGGAAGGTAAACAGTACATGTGGGACTTTATTGGCCCCCAGCAGAGCAACAAAAATGAGTCATTCAACAGTCAGATAGTGTCAGTAAATCCTAATTCCATCATTAGTATGAGATCCCATGATATTTTAATTTTATTGTTCAGACTTTAATTTTAGTCTAACATAGAAAAGTACACTTTATGAAATTTTTAACAGATTACAAGAGAAAAGAAACAGTTTCTTGGTTAGGTAAGAATCTCTACCTATAAAAAAATAAGTCCTCCAAAAAAGGAAATTTAAAGAAAAATAAAAGATGCAAGAGAAGAAGAAAATCAAGATTGTCTTTTTGAGAAAAGATGAAATGAGTAGCCCTTACCTTGAAAAATACTTTAACATCAGCTTTAAAGAAACTGTATCCACATTTCTAGATTTGGCAACTATTAATATTTGCATATCTAAATAATGTTTAGCAGGATCATGATATGAATATGTGTAATGGATTAATCATTCAAAAAGACTCCATTTTATGGGAAATATACCAGGGGCAGATATAACAATTTTGTCTGCATTAGAAAAAAATATCATACATTAGAAATGGGAATCTTGAACAACTGCATGAATTTATTATAGAGAAAATGTCATCTAAATTTTGGAAATTGTTCCCAGCTGGTAAGATCTGACAGACTATAAAGCATTTTCACTAGAGAAGCAGTGGCAGTGTTACTGCTTGGGAAACTTAAACAGAGGAGGACCTGCTCCAAGGAGCAACAAAGAGGTGATAGGAAAGAAGCAGCCTGACCTCAAGGGTCTTTTCCATCTAGTACAACCATGGCTCTATATAATCGACTAACTAGCTTCTCAAAGGCAAAGCATGAGCTGAATCAATCTCAAAATACTCTAATAACTGGGATGGAAAAATGCTGAAACTGCATTTCAAGGTGATACGAGTAGGAATGACAAAACTATGAATGCCAGGAGCCGGCTTCATGAACTGAAATACAGACAATAAAATGAGTATTTGGCCTGCCCAGCAGTGTTACAGTCATCTACTGTGCTGCTGTGGGTACAGAGAGGAATATTAGAAACATCAGCACGACAGCCTGCTTAGCTTAGTATACCTTCCTCCATAATAACAATAATAATAACAATAATAATAACTGTAAAGTTTAACAGGGTGTTTCACCCAATTATGCCACTTCTGTTCCTCAAGGCAGCCTGAGCTATCTTCACACTGAACAGAACACTGTCTAGGTTGGACAAGGCAGTTTGTAGTGGAGAATAACCATCTTTCTGCTTTACAGACAAATTTGACTTTGACTTTTTGCTTTCAGAAATTGAGCTCCGGCTGCAGGACACCAGCAGCATCAGTAACACCAACAGCATCAGTAACACCAAGAGCAGCAATGCTGAGAGAAGTGAGATTTGTGATGTGCATGTGGAGTGACTAGGGCAGGTTTTGGGTGCTTTGAGGTTGTCAGAAGCATGATGGAAGTTACCAGCCAGAAAAACCAACTTCAATAAGTCCAGAGCCCAGCTATGAAGAATTCCATAAGAAACATTCATGGAAGGCAATGGAAATTGTGAATGCTGGGAGTTATTCAAGAACAGACTCCTTAAAGCACAAGAATGGCCCATCCTCTACTGAAGGAAAGAAAGAAGGCAGAACAAGAGACCAGTCTGGATTAGCAAAGGTTTAAGTGTACTTCAAGCAAAAAAGAAGCATACTGACTATGGAAAGTTATTCAGGATGTTCTTGCACCTGGGAAGGCTGATTCCTATTAAACCTGGAACTAAACACGTGGTGTGAGAACCAGAGATATCCTGACAGAAGGGGAAGAAATTAAGCACAAGAGAATGATTGGACCAACTTGGACACAGAACCATCCAACACTGAATATTGTTTCCAACATGCTTAGTGTGAATATTGAGGAGAAAAAAAGAAAACAGTAGGAGCATTCCAAGAATATCTTTCTTCCCTCCAGTACGTTGCAGATTGGATGTCCTAGGACACTTGTATCTTCCGATATTATAGAAAGAATTAATTTTCCTCCACTGATCTATTACCTCCTTTTACAATATATAAAAAGTCTTAAAATGCACAGTAGCCTGTAGTAACAAATTCCATAGCTTGTGTTTACTCTGTGTGAAAAACAAAGCATTTTGTTTACTCTCTCCTTATTTAAGCTGATTCCATCGTGTTCTACAGAGAGCACATACTTTCCAATTACCTCCTACATGACGCTAGTATCTGCGTAGACTTTTTTTTATCTGTTTCTTCAATAATCTCTTTTCCTGGCTGAAAAGCATCAGTTCACTTAGTTATTCATCCTACAAAATCTTTTGCAGACTTTCACTCAATTCTGCTCACCCCACGTTATACCTTTGTAACTTAGGGTGATCTTTGATAGAACATAAAGTATGGTAGAGTGTAAAGGAGTTTGGGTGGACCCTTGGAAGTCTGAATCACTCACTAAATCAGCATAGATATAAAATCAGAATAAGTAGGAAGTGCAGAAGGACTCAGTGAGGAAGAGAAATATGGAAATTTGACAACCTTCTTGTTATTGTCTCACAAGGGTTGCAGAGCGTGTTCGTTCTTCCTGCACCACTGTGGTGAATCTGTTTACATTCCACAAAAGGTCTTTGTAAGTGAAAAAATCCAAGAACTTTCTTGCTGAGAGAAGATGGAGACCTGCCTTTATGGTCCCTCTCAGTTTGTGATGTGTACCATGTACCACCCTCTGAACCCAGATATGCCAGTTTCTCTTTCAGGGTACTTGATGTTTAGAGTATTCTTGAAAGAATTCTGATAGGAGATTTTGGTTTTATCCAACAGCAAATGTTGTTGACAGTTTTGTAAGCTTTTATGAGAACAGCTGGTCCATCGCCTTGTAATCTTCTGATGCAGTTAAAACACATGAATTACACAGTGGAATTCAATCTTCTTCATGCTGTAGGAATTCAGAATAGACACATTGGCTCATGTTCGGTGTAAAAAGAAATGCATTATTCAGTCTTGTTTAAAAACTACCATTTATATTTGTTCAAATATAGAGGGGAAGTAAAGTGGAGGAAAAAAAATAGCTATATATCAAGTTTAGTGGCAAAATTTGTGTTACCTTTACTGACAAAGGGGGTGAAATCAGTTTCTTTTTTTTCTGTAATTCCTGCTGTTTGAATAGACAACAAAGACTGAGTAAAATCTGGCCCCATTAAATTCTATCTTCTTCGATATAGATTGAACCTGTCTCTCTAAATATTCTACAGGACACAACTTCTTGTCTAATTTCTCTTCATCTTTCTCTTTGCTTCATTATTTTTCCAGTGGGAATACATGCCAGATTTGTTATAAGTTATTACTTTGCCTATGGGTCACCTCTAAGCTTTTTTACTGTGTGCTTTTTCCTTGTTCTGACAGAATATGAGGCATTATCAGATATGCCCTCTCCTTATTGAGTTCTGTCTGCTACTATAATTGTAATATACATGATCTAGTGCTTCATGCTTACATTGTGTCTTGTATTCAAAGTTCTGATAGTAATTCAGAAAGAGGTGTGAAGTATTAATGACCTATGTAAAAGAAGGGGAAATATAAAATGAAGAGAATAGAGGAAAAGGAAATAAATTTTCAACCTTCTTTTATTTTGATTCTTCAAAAGAAGTTCACAGGAAAAGAAAATAAAAACTACAATTTCATTTTTAATGAAAAAAAAATTAAACCTGCAAGACTTAAATGAAATTTTTAATATTGCTTCACTACCTGGCTGGAAGCCTTTAACCATCTGTATTTATACACATCACTCAATTTATTCACAAAGCAACATTACTAGACAGACAGTGCTACTCTTCAGGTTTCAGAGATTTTGAAATCTGAAGAAGTCAGAGAATGTGCTAAGTCACGTATTAAAAATGAGGGAAAAGCTAAACAAAGAATATGGGACTCCTGAATACAAAAATCGATCTTCTATCTGTGTTACATGCAAGATGATGCATACATTGTTTGCTGCATCCCTTAGAGGTAATTCTAGCTATGGACTAAAACCAGGAAGCTGTCTTGTATTTTGCTACTTGGCACCTCCTTTGAGAGGAGAAAAAAAAAAAAAGAAAAAGCATTTGAACATTTATTCACGTTGAAAAATAAAGCAAAATCTTTAAAATATTAATATTGACTTAGAATTTCTCTGGAAGTCCTAAGGTAAACAGGAGACTATGTTTAAAAAGTGTTGTTAACTGTTTTTTACAGACTACATCTATTATTCTGGAGGGAAAAAATTAAATATTGATAATAGTCTATCATTATGTTTGTCATCGTGTAGAATGATTCTTCTCTTTGAATCTAAGGCATAGTTGACAATGCAAATAACTCACTGTAAATCAGCATGCTCATTTCTAAATCCATCAACTGATAAATTGTGGGTTTTTCTACAGACTCTTACCACAGAGAAAAAAATGTTTGGTACCACACAAGGTATTATTGAAATGCTTTTGACAGCATTTCACACCTCATTTACTGCCAAAGTTATTAGATTTTAGTCAATGGTCAAAGAGTAAATTCACTCTAAAGGGCTCCTTTAAAGCACTGAGGCATGAGATTAGAACAGTTTAGAAATTACCTTGATCTTTACCTCATCTTGTGTTCAAAGTAGAGGTGCCCACCTTTTCTAGCTACCTTCCTGCTTATTTAAAAGGAAACACTTAAGGTTAATATAAACCTCAAAATGGTGCCATTTGTATGTGGCTTCTGGCACTCGAATTATTTGGAACGGTACCTTTGATAAAATGACTGTTTGAAAGCAGATTGGCTGTAACTACTTCCAATGACAGAAAACTTGGCTGATCTGGAGTGAAGGATGATGATGCCAAGTGGCTTTCCCAAGGACAAAATCAGCAAAACTCAAAGAACTTGCAATAATGATGAAAACTGAGTTCAGGGAGACACTTCCCAAAGACTATGCTGTTAGCACCGTGATCTGATATGCACATAACATATCCTCTTACCTTTTTATACCTAGGTGAGAGAACCATTGTGTTCTTTTAGCTTACTTCACAAGTTTCTTAATTGTTCTGCTGTTCATCAATAATGTTTTACAAGAATGAGCACTGTGTGTCATCATTCCTTCACTACATTGTCATTGAACGACTTAATTACTTTGAAGTCTCACTGATGGCTTATCATTTGAGAAAAGACTAACAGGCTTTGCTATCCAAGTCAGTGTTGGA
Organism: Clamator glandarius; assembly: GCA_033459285.1. Lineage (NCBI taxonomy): Eukaryota > Metazoa > Chordata > Aves > Cuculiformes > Cuculidae > Clamator > Clamator glandarius. The sequence goes on from JAUNZM010001846.1 coordinate 51,442, forward strand.
AGACAGTATTCAGTATCTCTCAAAATACAGACGTGCTTCTTCTTATACTGTAAACATGCACAAATCTCCCAGGTTATTTAGTCTGGGAAACTCAGTACTGAGTTGTTTCAACTAATGCTACAAGTATTCAAAACCCTTGCTTCTAGCCGAAGTGCTTTCAAATTATTTATATCACCTGCTTCCAAGTCTAGGGGTAAAAATAAAAGTTACTTCAACAGATTGCTTAGTGTTCTGAAGATTGAATGCATCTAAACTCAGATTGCAAAGGACATAGTTTGTCTGTAGGCATCCACAATGCTGGGTATGTAGGTGCTATGGGATAGAGTTGAAAGTTTCACATTTCTTTGCTAACTGATCCTTTCCTGAAAGACTCACTGTTTTCTTCACAGCGAGGACATGCAGCAGTATCAACCTAGCTCCCATAAACTGAGGAAGACATGTTAGTTTAAACTATTTACACAATGGAACAGTAAGCCTCTAGTCTTCTTGCCAGGCCCCTTGCAGGTATTTTATATTTCCTGAAGGATTTTATACAGTTCAGGGCACTTTGTGTCAGTGGTGACAAACTCCGCACTCAAATCATTTAGCCTCTCAGAAGCTGTAGCAACACCTAACCTGGTTTCATGAAAAAGAGCTCTGAAGTGGATAAAAACAACCAGAGTACCCCATTTATCTCCTTCTTCGTAACACCGATTGGGCAGCTGAGGACACACTTGTTCACATGCCATCCTAAGCTATTTTCTAGGAAACACATGGTTTACTGATGGCAAAAAGTCATTGACTTTTTTCCTTGAAAGCTTCCCAATCAAACTGCTAGTTCTCTACCTTGGCACTAAGAAACCATTGAAAATGCATGGTTGTCATTGTAAAAAAAAAAAAATTCCCTTTTTCACTCTGTAAAAGAGTTGCAGGAAACTCTTCAGTTAAATCAATTGCTGGTAATTAGGCTACTACTTGTAATTGTGCCTAAATCATATTTGATTGGGGCTATTGTGTTAGATCTTGCCACGAACTGTATTTAATTGCATCTGAATTACTCTAAGTCATCCTCCAATCCTCTCGCTTTCTTTCGATTCAAAGATGAATGTCTTAGCTTTACACGACTGTATTATCAAAACTTCCTTTCTAGACTAATGTGTTAGCAAGAGTAATTTCTTAGTGAATGTTAGGCCTGACAAAGAATTATTATTCTAATTTGTTGGGGAGATTAGTTCATTTTCACTCAAATTCTGACTTTCCATTCACCAATCTCTTGCTGTTGGTACTTCCAAAAATGATTTATACAGGCAGAAAACTTAAGTATGGTGGAGAGGAGTTGAAAATACATAAATGGCATGGGAAATGCCATTCTTTTCCACTCTGCTCCACAAAATGTAACTCACAAGTTGAGCAGGTAGCTTCCTTTGAATTTCTATGAACCATGATCTTAGGAAGTCTCCCTTATTAGTCTTTCTCATCTTTACTAGAAGCATTTCCTTAATACATATAAAACAGATCCTCTCTTCTTTATCAGGTCAATAAAAAACGATCTTGATAATGCCTTATGTTGCTAGCATCAGTCCATATTGCTGATATCTCACTGTCTTCTAATTAGATTTCAGTTTCTTTAGAGTTTCACAGAACTTAAAATATGGTCCTGTTTATCCTATTAATCATCTGGACAACGAGTCCATGAAGATGTTAAAACTATGAATAAAACTAATATATTTATGATGACTTAGAATGCCTACTAGAAAATCCTGTGTCATATTTCGTTGCCCTGGTCATTGGTATTACAAACAAATTGATACAGTGAAAATCTATCAGATGAGTCTCTTGACTGAGAAAGAGCTCAGGACTACAACCGTTGCCATGATGTCAAACAGAGATGAAGTCATTCAGGATGATGGAGGACAAGAAAAAGGGAAAGGTTGACACAGCATGATCAAAACATACAAGATAGCTAATGGGAAGAGGATATAAGACAAACAGAGAAGGATGAGATAAGCAGAGCTGTAAAGAGTTTGGGAGGTTAAGATGAAACCAGTGAAGGTGTCCAAAAAACATCTTAAGATTCAGTGAAATCTGATCAATGAACATGGTGAAAGTTTTCAGCAGTTGTTCAAAAAGGTCTTATACAAGGAAGAGACTGGCAAGAGACAAGGAAATCTATCTAACAATATGTGGATCTGGAAATTTTATGTGCAGAAAGGGTTCACAGCTTATATACAGATCAAGCAGTTTCTTGATACTCTATTCATTGATAGTATAAATCATCTAATCAAATATTTTAGTTGTTCACAGCATAAGTTTCTGTCTCTGAGCTGTCCAGTATTCACCTCAGTGGTAGAATCTGTGTTATTTAAATTTCATTACAACAGATCAAGCGTAGATGTGTCTATAAGGTGATAAATTGTGTCCTAAACTCCACTTACTCCAAAGAATGGAGTCTTTTTGACTATAAAGGGAACCTGAGGTGACCTATTCAGGTTTCTGCCGTCAGAGCCTTCATTAAATCAGATAAATCTCACCTCTCTGAAATAAGAGATGAATTCCATTCCTGCTTGTACTAGAATTCTTCCGTCATCATCTTGATAGTTTCTGATATTGTTTACCTCATACAGTAGCTGAGCCTCCTTTTCCTGCATCAAACTTTCTCACATTCTCATGCTTTGCAATATGCTGCTACTCATCCTTCTGCTACTCAACTTCTACTTGCTTCCAAACTTACCATCTGCCCTCCTCTTGCTCCAGTGGTTTAGGTGCAATGGTGTCACCTTTCATTAAGGTGTTTGCCTATGACAGGACAAGGTATTCATGAATTAATTGTAAGGAAGAGACCCTTTAAAACAATTCTCTATCACTATTTCACAGCTTTGCTCTCAATGATTAACTCTGCTGACCTCCTTACCATAAACTGCAAAATTCTCTGTGCTAGGTGGAAAGCCCTGCTGACAAGAACCCATAATCAGGATGTCAGTATCTGTATGGTATGTATTTCTTCTTGAGACACAAACTGAATTTTTAAAAGATTGACTAGATAAATCCAGATCAATGTAATGTAACTTCAAAGTTGTTTATACTTTGAGAGGATGTTACATCAGTTCTCCTCCAGAGGCCCTTTCCCACAAAACTATTTCCTAAGGTAAGGACAAAAAAGAAAAAAACAAAGCATACATTAGAATTTCTTGGGAAATTACAGAGTTACAGAGGAATTCTTCCTTAGCAGAAAGGTACCTTTTCTTCCAACAAAATCTATTTTTAAGTTTTATACATTACTACCAGTTTTCTTCCAACATCTCTCTGTTTAACTTTGGACCTCATTGCCACAAGCTATCATTAGTATAGCTAACATTTCTGAATATTTTCTGTAGAGCAAGGATGGAGGATTTCTTTGAGGTATTCTAATATCCAGAAGAATGATCATGAAAACAATTTCTTCTTCTTGAATATTTCCATCTTGAAAAAAGCTAGCATAAGCATGGCAACCAGCACAGAATTAAAATACGCAAGCTGATGTGCACCTTGTTTTCTCTTCTCCTGCTAAGTTACACACCAACGCACAATAAAGGTGAGCTCCCTTGTTCACTAGATAGTAGTCCAGTGTTCAGAGTCAATGTTTCTGGATCTTCTTGCGGCATTCAATTCTTATTCATGAGGTTGTTTCTGTACCTGCCATTGTAATAACAAAGTTCCTGTGGTTTCATTCTTTACTGCAGTACAAGCAGTACCCATATGCCAGAGGACTCTTCTAGATAGATGCTCACAAGGATAGCACTAGCAGTTTCTCTCTGTTTATCCTCTTTAGGTGAGCTCGCTAGTGAAGCTTGGTAAAATGTAGCTTTCAATCACAATATACCATACCATACCAGGCCTTGATTTCTCTCCTAGTGCAATAAGTCTTAGACATGCAGACAGCATCTCCTCTGAGGCTCAAGTGGTTGCAACCCTCTGGCATTAATGCTAAATAAACAATGTTTGTGTTTCTCCTGTTTGAAGTACCTTAAAAAGCATAAGAAAAGAAACAATCCATCAGAGAGACATGACTGTAGTATGACACAAAGAGTACTTGTGCTAGAATAGGTCATTTGGATGATCAACAAGTAGCTGGAACCTTGGAGGGTTGTGTAAGGCAGTAGGAGTTTTACAACCAGTACAACTGGTTCAGCCTTGACTGAACTACCTATAAGAAATTGTCTCTAGAGCTGTCTATTCCCACAAGTAGTGTAGGCTCTTTGGGGGGAAACTAGCTTGTTTACTGCAAAGAGTAATCCAGGAGCAAGCTCACATATAGGGAATGTGAAGGGACCAAGATCTCTGTGAAAAAAATGAATGGATGGATGTAATCTCAGTTTCATGAAGACTCTTAATCAAAAAAATAAGATTTCCTCCCCCAATACACAAAAAAATGTGCCAGCGATGGGGTATTAATGGTGGGGTGTGCCAGATACATGCTGAAGTATTAAAGGATGTGAGTTGATGCAACTAATGTTTGCCTGAAGGAAGAAGAATATATCAGAGACTTCATCTCCTATTTACCTATGGACTCATATTCAAATGAAATCTGATGACATGTTCAAGCCAGAATATATTTATTTTATTCCAGTTATGATTAAGTCAAGACAGTAAGCTTCAGTTTGGGAGTTCATAATGGTCTTCTCAGGAAAACAGTGCAAACTCCCTTCTGCTGGATATAGAATGGAAAATAAGACAATTCCACTAAACGTTGGTGGGATAAAAATTTCCGTGAACCAAGTCAGAGAAGGACTGGTGAACAGAGAAAGACTGGTGAACAGAGAAGGACTGGTGGGGGATGTGAAGGTTGGAGGGCTCTTGGGGCAAAGCGATCATGAGATGATAGAGTTCTTGGTGCAGGGTGAGATGAAGAAGGTGGAGGTAAGCAGAACAGTCGCCCTCAACTTTCAGAGAGCAGACTTTGGACTGTTCAGAAGGCTGGTCGGAAAAGTCCCATGGGAGGCGCTCCTTGAGGGCAAAGGTGTCCATGAGGGCTGGGCGCTCTTCAAGAAGGAACTCCTAGCAGCTCAGGAGAAAGCCGTCCCCAAGTTCTGGAAAAGTAGCCAGCGGGGTAAGAAACCAGCATGGTTGAGTAGGGAGGTCCTAAGAGACATCAATAGGAAGAGGAGGGTCTACGACCTCTGGAGGAAGGGGCAAACATCCTGGGTGGACTATAGGGAGAAAGTGAGAATGTGCAGGGAAAACGTCAGGAGGGCTAAGGCCCAACTAGAAATGTGATTGGCCAAGACTGTGAAAGACAACAAAAAGTCTTTCTACAAATACATCAACAGCAAAAGGAGGGCTAGGGAGAATCTCCAGTCCTTACTAGATGCAGAGGGAACAACAGTAACAGGGGATGAAGACAAGGCTGAAGTACTCAATGCCTGCTTTGCCTCAGCTTTTAACAGTAAGGAAAATTGTTCCCTCTGTGTACAACCCCAGGGACTGGAAGAGAAGTATGAGATTTCCAAGGTCCAAGAGGAGGTGGTTAGAGACTTGCTTGCCCAGCTAGACGCCCACAAGTCTATGGGGCTGGATGGAGTCCACCCAAGAGTTTTGAGGGAACTGGCGGATGTGCTGGCCAAACCCCTTTCCATCATCTTCCAGCAGTCCTGGATGATTGGGGAGGTTCCGCTGGACTGGAGGCTGGCTGATGTCGTGCCCATCTATAAGAAGGAGTGCAGGGAGGATCCAGGGAACTGCAGGCCTGTCAGCCTGACCTCGGTACTGGGGAAAGTCATGGAGCGGGTGATCTTGAGTGCTATCAAGAAGCACTTGCAAGAGAACTGGGTGATCAGGCCCAGTCAACACGGGTTCATGAAAGGCAGGTCTTGCCAGAGTAATCTGATCACCTTCTATGACCGAATGACTAGACTCTTGGACGAGGGAAAGGCTGTGGATGTGGTTTTCCTGGAATTCAGTAAAGCCTTTGATACAGTTTCTCACAGCATTCTGCTTCGGAAACTGTCGGCCTCTGGCCTGGACAGGCGCACAGTCTCCTGGGTGAAAAACTGGTTGAATGACCGGGCCCAGAGGGTGGTGGTAAACGAAGTTAAATCCAGCTGGAGGCCAGTTCCAAGTGGGGTTCCCCAGGGCTCAGTGCTGGGTCCAGTCCTGTTTAATGTCTTTATCAACGAACTGGATGAAGGCATTGAGTGCTCCCTTAGCAAGTTTGCAGATGACACCAAGCTGGGAGGAAGTGTGGATCTGCTGGAGGGTCGGGAGGCTCTGCAAAGGGACATGAACAGGCTGGACTGCTGGGCTGAGACCAACGGCATGAGGTATAACACAGCCAAATGCTGAGTCCTGCACTTGGGGCACAAAAACCCTATGCAGTGCTACAGACTAGGAGAAGCCTGGCTGGAAAGCTGCCAGGAGGAGAAGGACCTGGGGGTGTTGGTTGACAGCCGACTGAACATGAGCCAGCAGTTTGCCCAGGTGGCCAAGAAGGCCAATGGTGTCTTGGCTTGTATCAGAAACGGCGTGACCAGCAGGTCCAGGGAGGTTATTCTCCCTCTGTACTCGGCACTGGTGAGACCACTCCTTGAATCCTGTGTTCAGTTCTGGGCCCCTCACCACAAGAGGGATGTTGAGGCTCTGGAGTGAGTCCAGAGAAGAGCAACAAAGCTGGTGAAGGGGCTGGAGAACAAATCTTATGAGGAGCGACTGAGAGAGCTGGGGTTGTTCAGCCTGGAGAAGAGGAGGCTGAGGGGAGACCTTATTACTCTCTACAACTACCTGAAGGGAGGTTGTAGAGAGGAGGGTGCTGGCCTCTTCTCCCAAGTGACAGGGGACAGGACGAGAGGGAATGGCCTCAAGCTCTGCCAGGGGAGATTTAGGCTTGAGATTAGGAAAAAATTCTTCACGGAGAGGGTGGTTAGGCATTGGAACGGTCTGCCAAGGGAGGTGGTTGACTCACCTTCCCTGGAGGTGTTTAAGGTGAGGGTGGATGAGGTACTTAAGGGCATGATTTAGGGATTGGTGGGAATGATTTGACTCGACGATCCGGTGGGTCTCTTCCATCCTGGTTATTCTGTGATTCTGTGATTCTGTGAAGTCTTGAAACAATACGTGTCTAGGCTACTTCTAATGGCTAAACTTGAGACTTTGCGGTGAACTCTACAGGTGTGAACAGAGAAGTAAGATCTATTTTACCATGACCCGAACAGAAACCTCAATATATTTTGAATCTCAGTAAAGCAAAATTGTAGTTAGGTACTGAGGACTCCCACAGGGTGTTACTTATCTGTAAAATATTTCCATTCATGCTGCCCCATTCTTCTCCCTCCCCCCTCACATAGGACCAAAGAAACCTAAGGCCTTGCAATGACAACATGCATCTTGGCATCTGGGAAAGTCCCTGTAAGTTCATATTGCATTCCCCGCTGGCTGAGAGAAAAAGGAGGAGTTTACAGATTGAGTGTTTGTGGCAGGGATATTTTGCTTCCCCTTGCCTAGATTTAACTTATTAGATCAGAACACAAACAGAACAAAAGGAGTACTGACCTTGTCATTCTAAGTGGTTGTGGCATTTCCAAGAACACTCACCCCAGTCCTGCTCTTCATTTCTAGCTGCTTTTGCTTTTTCTCGCAAAAGGTTTCTGCAACAGTAAACAAACAAATGAACAAATAAATCCTACGGGAGAACCCCCTTCAATTAACACACTGCTTTTCAACAACCCTCTGCAGTCTTGTTTTCATTGCTAGCTTCTGTCATGTTTTAACCTCAGTAACTAAGCACCATTCAGCTACTCACTCCTTCCTCCACACCCCTCGGTGGTATGGGGAGAAGAATCAGGGAAAAAAATGTATAATTTGTGGATTGAGATAAAGACAGATTAATAGGACAGCAAAGGAAGAGAAAATAATAATATAAATAACAGTAACAGAGTATACAAAAAGTGATGCACAGTGTGGCAATCCCAGCCCCTCTCCCTGCCACCAGCCAATTCCCCTCAGTTAACATACTGAGTAAGATTTGATAAGAAATGGAATATCCCTTTGGCCAGTTTGGGTCAAATGTCCTGGTTGTGCTCTCTCTCAGCTTCTTGCGCAGCTGTTTACTAACAAAGAATGGGAAGATGAAAAGTCCATGACTTAATATAAGCACTACTTAACAGCAACTAAAAGCATTAATCTGTTATGAACATTATTCTTATACTAAATCCAAACCACAATAGTGTTCCAGTTACTGAAAAGCAAGTTAAGTTTATCCCATCTGAAATCAGGACAGTATACTAAAAGCTTTATTTTAACACAGTACATGAGTATTTAATTGCTTAGTAGTGAATTTCTTGATGAAAAATCAAAGGCCATGATCATGTAGCAGCCATGCTCTCCATGGTCTTATCTACACTATAGAGCAAGTTGGTCCTCTATGTCCTGGTGGCCTTTGAGGTCATTAAAACAGTCTCTAAAGATGCATCAGCTTACAGTAGATAAGGCTGTGGATAGACACCTTGAGTGAGAAGGTTCATTTCAGTGTGCCTAACCTTAAGGTAGAAACATTACAAAGAGTGGAATACTGTTACTCTTTCCAGTTTAGTAGAGAGAGGGAATGTTACCCATGGAGATGACTTGCAAGGAAAGTAGGACATACATACCTCAGAAATTTCTCAGAGCGCAGTCAAGACACAGTAGGAACAGGTCTCTTGCCAAATTTAGTGATGACTGCTTTATTTTAAAAACACATTCAAAAGAAAAATCAAAGATGCTAGACTAGCTTTTGTGCTACCCTCATATCTGAGCTCTCCTGTTACTGCACGGACTTGAGACCCACACCATCCACTCCAGAAGGACAGTTAACAGGCAAAGTTGGAAATGCTGTGTTTTCTTCCCTGTGAATCCCTGTCTCTTTGGAGAAGTTTTCAGAGTACTCAGTAATCAAGGTATTATAAACTCACTGTTGTAGCCTAGTGGCAAGACCACTCCTTAGGCTCTGCAAACTAGTCTCCTCTCTCACAATAACGTCTATTTGCTGTCCTAACCCAGTCTTGATTGTATAAATGCTCTCCCACTAAGTATGCAATATGTAAAGTCATTACTCAGATCTTAATCAAGCTCAAGGTCATCAATGGAAATAATTAGACTGACTTAAGTATCTAGTTCTTGTGATTGATGTATTGAGCTCAGGGCTGGGAGGCCTGGGCTGCATTCTTGAAACCACTTAGAGACTTAACTCCCTGCTCTCCATGGATGCTAAAAAGAGAATTTTCTGTTTCTCAGGAGGTCCTCAACAGACTGTCCTTTAGGTCTTTCACTTAAGCACGTCCCTGGAAACACTGCCGTCTTCTGTGTCCCACTTGAGCTCCTCCACCAGTGTAATGGGTTACCTGCACCAAACACATAAAGAAGTCCCAGTTTAAATGCTTTATTTGATGCTAAGCTATTTTTTACTTCCTTCTCATCGCAAAAGGTGATTTAGTAGTCTCAAAGGTATTCTATATTTGGAACAATGAACTTCAGTAAGATTTGTAGTACCGTACTTGTCTCGTGGAAGAGCAATACTGCAACGGTTTCGCATTCAACATCATGATATCTGAATTTCTGATTACACCGGGGTCACTTGTGGCATTTCTGTTCCCTAATAACCTGTGTGAATTGCAAATGCATACCCAATAAAAGTAATGCAAGTCTCAGTTAAAATTCCTTGTTCTTGTATTTTCTACCAGTTAAGCTGAAAGCACCATCAGCTCGTAGTGAACGGGTTCAACACTTGGAGATAATACTTATACAACATTAACCACATTATTTTCCCTGAGGCACTCTCAAATGATCCATGACTTTATAATGTATGTAAAGTGGTTTGAACACATACACAGAGAAACTACTGCTGCTGCCTTGTTATTAAATTTGGGTTATTATTACCATAAGTGCATGTATTAGTATTATTAGTAGTAGACGATAGGGCTTGTTATGAAAAAAATGTTACAAGTTTTAGTAATTGTTAAAACTGCTCCCATAAGATATTTTGTTCATCTACCCATTCATCCTAGGTTACATAAGATTCCAAGTCATCAGCAGGTTCGGGGATTTGTTTTCTGCCAAGAATAATAAAGATGCTGAGGTATTACAGAAGATTTTAGCAAAACAAACATGTTAAACTTTCTCCTGCACCCACATACCTTTGTATTCTTATGCTTCCATAGATTTGGAAACTAACACACTCAAACATTTTCAGAGGGAGGGGGATGTCAGCAAACATAAGAGAAGTGATTAAAGTCCAAAAACCTCCTGCAGTGAATATATACCAATTTAAAGTTTAATTCCAAATGTGTCAGTTCCCATTTCTCACCACCATTTAATTCCTAATGCTATTCAATTTTCTACCACTATGGTCCCAACATTTATTATTTTTTCATCATTATGTTTTTATACCAAGCATAGAAATACAAGTTTGGTTCAGAGATTGCTTGTCACTTGTCTTACAGAGAATAATCTGTCCTTTGTTGTGCTTGAGTACTTCTGATGAGACTTGGGAGGGAGTGAAGCAACACCACTAACATCTGTTGCTGGATGCAAGATTTATATTTGTCCAGGACCATGAGTTAATGTAACATTGATTTGAGGAACCAGTATCAAACTGCCAAGAGATACTTCAGCTTGGCAGAGTATCCTTGGCCTTTCAAAGAGGTCATGTGGGAATTAGATCTGTTTATACTACTAGAGTCATACCTATCTACACCTTAATAGAGAGACTTATGTTACTATATTAATTAATAACTCAATTATAAGAAAAAACAATACAATATTGTGATTTGTAATGGCATTCATTCAAGAAATTACCAATTAGGCATTTGTCTGCTTCTGCTGGCTTTTAGGAATGTGTTTAAATGTGGACTGATAGAAGGACCCTTTCCTGAATCAATTTATATCTCCTTCCTTCAAAAAGATCAGAGTTGATTCTACTTTGCTATCTCTAGGGCCAAGAATGCAAGGGATGGAAACAGGATCCACACCCTTTATGGATGCTACATTTCTTTTGAAATTTCTGTAAAGCCATCACATATGTCTCCTCACGTATCTCACTACATATATTACCAGAATTTTCAAACACTACTGGGTAAAGTCTGTATATAAACCTACATTTTGTAGCACAGATATTTATGGATGATTCATCACAGGAGAGCAGTGGTCATCCAACACAAATTCTCTGATGGCTTTGTGGGGTGGCACATGTAATGAATTCCTAGGCACAGATGCCTCCCAAAATTGTTGTAGTAACAAATTAGAGAAGACTTTTCCACGTGACTAACATCTTTCTCGTCTTGTGCAGTCCTAGAGAGTATAGCTCAAAAGAAATGTGGAAACTGATGTCCAAAATTACACCCCTGAAATTACATTCGTTGGTCTCAGTGCTGCTGTTGTTTTATTTAGAAAGGGTGAAAAGAAAAACAGGGAAATATGCATTTAGAACAGTGAAGAACTGAGCTTCCCTGCTTTTTCCTGTGCGGGTCTGCTCACCTGGAGAAGAGGAGACCAAGGGGATACCTCATCATGATTTACAGCTTCCTCACAAGAGGAGGAGAAGCAGGCACTGGTCTCTTCTCTCTGGTGATAGAACTTGGGGGAATGGCAGGAAGATGTGCCACGGGCTGTGTTAGGTTGGAAATTAGGCAAAGATTTTTCCCCCAGAGGGTGATGGAGCACTGGAACAAGCTACTGAGGGAAGTAATCACAGCACCAAGCCTGACAGTACTCAAGGAGCAGTTGGAAAATGCCATCAGACACATGGTGTAAATTTTGGGGTTGCCCTGTACAGGGACAGGACTTGTACACAATGATCCTTGTGGGTCCCTTCCAAATCAGGACATTCTACAATTCTATGTTCCTATGAAATTTTAACAAATCCTAGGGGTTTTTTCACTTTTGCAAGTGAGCTTGTATGTTATCTTCGACATAATACTACAGAGGATTTTTTGCTGTGTATTAGTTTGGATGTAAAGATTCTGTGCTGATCTTACAGATCTATAGTAATTAAGTAAAAAAGCAAAGGAAAGAGAGAGAAAGTTGAAGAGAAATTAACAAGAAGAATAAAATCAAGGGGAGGAGGGGGAGGAGAGGGAGGAGAAGGAAGTGAAGAAGGCAGGAAGGAAAGAACTTTCATAATGAAGTTCTTCAGTAATTTACTTCTGAATTGATTTTTCCTTCCAAAATTTACTTAAAGACTTATCAATTCTAAAAAAACACTAAACCCAGATGCTTCTATTTGAAACCAGGAAAAAAAAGCTTATTTTGTGGGACTATTTAACAGCAAAGCCTTTTCATTCATGGGTCTATTTCACTGCAGTTCCCCCTTTTCCTGTATTTTCCATTTGACTGGGGAATAAAAAACATCTGTACTCACTGACCTATGTGAAATAGTTGAGGTTCCCAAACAGAATAAGAAGGATCTGTAAGTCAGTTTTTTTCTTATGTCTTAGCTCTCTATATAGAGTTAGTAAATTAAAATGTCGGTGATATATGAAAATATTCACAGCTAGGGCCTGGGAAATTTTATTTTTACTCCAGGTGCAAAAGGATTCCTTTTTGCCTTAATACAACTGCAGTACTGTCCAGGTGCCTGGCTTTAATTCAGTGAATCTCATCTAGAAGAAACTCTTCACGGTATCTCCATCACTACATAATAGACTGTAGGAAGACTTTAAGTTTCTATAGAATCATTTTGGTAGAGAGTAAAACAATACTCACTGGCCTGTTTAAATTTCCGTTCTCCAGTTGTATGGCTGATTCATGCCTCCTATGTCACTTCAGAAAGTACTGTATTATCTGCCCCAGTGCCCTTTTAACATTCTGAATTCCAGCAAAATCCATGACTGTCCAGCAGACCCTGCACCAGGGAGAACTTGAAACCTCTATTTGTTATACTCCAATAGTCTGGAAATCATGAGAGCTACAAATAAGGATTGATATGCTGTGCAGTTTGGCACAAAAGACAAATAATCTTGTATCAGTAAGAGGAAAACATGGAAGGAAATACAGCAGCAGAGGAGACACTTCCAGGGAACTTGGACTGGAATCATAATGTTGTATCCCTACCACCTTGTTGCAATGGCTTGGAGATCCAGCCATTCAAAATTTTGCCAGTGAGATTTTATGGAAAAATTACTTTTTTAGTAAAATATGTACACTTCTTCTAAAAAAAAATAAAATTATTTCAATGTCTCCCTATTGCAGGAAGAGATTCCATATCTTTAGCTGTTCCCTCTTTTCTTATCAGATCAATTATAGGAAAACACACTTTCCTGTGAAATTTCTAAGAAAAGCACTCTTACCTAAAAATAGACTAGGTAGGTTTTGTGATATTGGGTTAGTTTGCCAAAGATCCCTGCTTGTCCATAAAAACACTCTGTTCTGTTGATGGACTGTGTATTATAGATATTGATTCTCCTTTGAAAACACAGAAGGTTTTAACAGTGCTTGTGTCAGTCGTGCAGGTTTAACTCCAGGCCAGATGATCCTGGGCATATACATCCTGCAGCATTTGGATGTTGTAGATTCACACAGTTCCAGAAGAAAGCTGTTTCCGATATTTTCCCTTGTATATCATGCTTTGTCCATTCTTGAACATCAATCTACTGCTCGTCTTCAGTATTTCACCTCTTTTTTTCCATACGATGTTTGTCAGAAATATTTTGAAGTTTTCCAGAAAAATTGTGGATGTCCATCTCTGCGGGTGCTCAAGACCATGTTGGATGAGGTTATGAGCAAATTGATCCAGTGGAAGTTGTCCCTGCTCACGGTAGTGGGATTTGAACTGGATGATCTTCAATGTCCTTTCCAAAAAAACCATTCTACGTTTCTATTATTCTATGAAAGTGAAAATAAAAAAAAAGAAAAAAAAAAAGAAAAAGAAAAGCTGACTGTTATCCTGATTCACCAGAAGATTAACAGAGTTCTTAATATGGGAGAATCATGAATTTATCCCAATGATCCTTTTCAGCTTAAATCAGGGTTTAGGAAGCATTGTAACTATCAAGTATGGAAGTGAACTGCCCTGGTGCTACAGACTCCAGGGTGATCAAATACGCAGCTCTGAAGGATGCAGTGGTAAACAGAGGCAGAGCTGGTCATGGGGAGCATTTCTGTGCTACTGGGGAGGGAAAGGGTATTTAGTATTTAACGTCTTGCTATTAATGGAAGCACCCAGCAAGGGCAAAAGCCAAGGCTTTGTGAGAAAATTCAAAGTCAAAATCCTTGCATCCTCTACAGTGGCAGCTGAGGAATAAAAATTACCTCTAGTACATATAAATATAACAGTAGATTTATGCATACAACAGGTATTTTATTTTCATAGATTTATCTTCCACATATGCTTCACAAGTTAAGCCTGATGTCTTCAGGACCTCACATGATCATATCTGGGGCTGGAGACCTGGCTGAAAAAAACCTTTATGCAATAAGACAAAATATATTGAGAGATTTCCAATCAACTTGAAAAAGTTTTGCGTTTACAGTGCCTGCCCTCCACAGCCTTGTGTAAGATTACAGCAAACAACTGGATGTAAAATCATGCCAGTTTTGACTTTTAAACACATTCTTGTGTTTAAAACACACTCATACACACATACCATTAGGCATGAAGCCATGAATCTTGTTTAGTGGGTGGTTATAGTTGTGTGTGAAGAGTGGAGATTAAATTAAGCATTGCAGGAAGGTTGTGCATCTTTTCTGGGCAATTACACATACCTTGTATAATCTAATGAGCTGTTACTGGGCCCTAATGGAACATTTAAGGAGAGTTATTGTATTTTTCCACAGTTTGCTGGATTGGAGAAGTTAATTGATTTACCAGGAAAAATGCCTCTCCCTTTTCTAGACCCCTACCTTCTTTTAAAAAACATACAGAAATAGAAGCACAACAAGGAGAAAGACTAGAATAGGTAGTAATTGATTGCAACATCTTTAAAAAAAGATCAGTTCTACAATATCTTCCCAGGTGGCAATCAACAGTGATAATAATACTCAGCTCTGCAATAGCTCTGTAAATCCATGGATTGTAAAGAACAGTGCATTTCCTTCTTTCAGTCTGTCATTAAAATATATGAAAAAGGCCACCTGTAATACTCAAGTACAGTTATCCCAAATTTTTCTAGTTACATTACAAATGGAGGACTTATTTAAACCTCAGAATACTTTTTGGCAGTAATGAAAGTAAGATGTTATGGAAGCAAATTTTGCCACTTATTTTTTGCATCATGTGCACAAAATATTGAGATTCAGGGGTTTTGCAAGCAGTATTTGTCCTCAGATAAATAAAGGTCACCACTGGTTTTCAGAAAACCCTTGGAGCACAGATTAATCACATACCATTTAGCTAGGTATAAACAATTATTTCTCTAGAGTTTAGTGGAGGAAACCAGAACTGGACCTTCACGTGAAAGCAGGTAAACATAATTTCTCCATATTGTATTCAATCTCTAAGACAGGAAAAAAACTGCTCTGTTTCCAGTAAATTTCATCAAGATGATAATCGCAATCTAGTGTTTTCTGTGATCACTTCTAAACATGTTAACCAGATGGGATTGAGGGTCTCCCAGGGGTCTGCTGAGCCTGAAGGCATCTTTCTTAGTACAGATAATGCAAACCTGTGTGGTGTCACTATGGTTCTCCTTCTGTTTTGTCGATAAATAAAGGAACTCACATTCAAAATTATCAGCTAAGTATTTTTGTTCTTGCCTTTTCTTTCCTTTTCCTGATAATGATTTCATTGAATTAGTCTGACAAAGGCCAACAGCAGAGTAGTGTGACAGCTTTCAGACTGCTACAAAGGTGAACTCTCAGCTGCTGAAGTGCAAAGAACTGCTTGGATCACTGCAGACTAGTGTTAGTGGCTCTACAGAGAAACACCTCCTGGAGTGGCTGCTAGCACCTTAAAGAAAGTCTAGAAAATAGAAAGTGGATGCTGATGGCAGATATATTTTTTAGAAAAATCTTGTCCCTGAGAAGCACTGAATGTCAGAGCTGGAAACCAGCGGGTGAAGTGACTCATTTCTTTCCTGCTTCTTTTCATTATGCAGGTTAAAGCAAAGAGGCGTTTCTGATGAGACACCTTAGAGGTTGAAATTTTTAGATTGAAGTAACTTTGCTCCTTAAAGGAGGCAGAATGAGAACTGTTTCTGGGAAGGGCAGGAGAGCATTCTTCTATCTGTCCTTGCAGCATCCTGAATTTTGATACTTTCCTTTCCACATCAAATTCTTATAAGAAATTGTGAAGATTGGTAAAGTAAGGGAAATTATTACTTCCCATGGGAAATTATAATTCTATCTATAATAAGGAATCATGCTTTGTTGCATTTTAAGTTTTTCTTTATGCTGCTGGTGACTTTGTCTTTCTCACTTGGCAAACATCCCTCTTGCAACACTTTTGCCTTCAATATTCCTAGAAAATTTTTAAATAACTCTTCATGTATTTATGACACAATTGCTTATGGAAATAACAAGTCCATAGGAGCTATAGTAATGGGGTGAAATAGTGTCTGATAGGACAGAAGGGACTAAGACTGCTAGATAAAAGGGTGAGGGATGCTACGGAAACAGGGGAATGTAAAACAGAAAAAAAAATTGCATGGAAAGGAAGAAAACAGAGTGAACGGACTGACAGATTAGATATCGATATGGAAATGGTTGATTTGATTTAGCAGGGAAGCATGAGAGAGATAAGAAAACTAGCCAGGGAGTAGGGGTCAGCTAGAATTTGTAACCCTTAAGAGCTGTGGATTAAGAAGGGACATCAAAGAAGCCAGTGTCATGCTTTCCTTTCTGGCCAGATTTGTGAAAGTATCTTACTTCACTTGTGTGCTTCTTCCTCATGGCTGACAATTAGCTCTGTCCATCTGCTAGTACAAGTCGAAGAGTCGGATGCATTACCCTTGCCATCAATACATGATGGATCAGGGAATTGCATATAGGAGCTCCATGTGTTTGATTGATTGTATTTCTGAATCTGCCTAAAAAAACAGATTAGGAAATTATATCTTAAAAAATACATTAAATAGCTATAAAAAAGGTAATCCTTTCAGGCATATAGTAAATGTCTTAATGAGATGAAACCTGTTGGGTGATGCTGTTAGGAAAACCAATGCAATCAAGACATGTTCCTTAAATATATTTTCCTTTTCTTTTCCTGAGTAGAAATTTTTCCTGAGCAGAAATTTTTCCCAGTGGGCATTTCAGGAGTTCATTTATTTGAATAGTTTCAGGTGTTCATCAATGTGACTAGATAACCAGATGAATTACATGGACACATTACATCCAGCTCAATCTGGATGCAAAAAGTTTACTTTTCATCTACACCTCAGCGAATACCCGTAGATTCCATTCTCAAACAGAAATATAGTACCTTGCCCCATACCTCAATACACAAGAGAAATGAATCCTGAAATTCATAGAATCACAGGATCAAAGAATGATAGCAGCTGGAAGGGACATCTGGAGATCGCCTAGTATAATCCCCCTAATAAAGCAGAATTCCTTAAAAGATATTCTTCTTTATTCCATACGGTTGTCTTATCCATAAATCAGCTCTATTCATTGCACTAACTGAGTCCTTCGCGAATGGAACATGTGAGCATATAAATGAAGACTGTATCATACTGCATACAGACTGCCAGGTAAGATCATAGACCACAGAATGGTTTGGGTTTGAAGGGACCTTAAAGATCAACTAATTCCTGTCCCCTGTGATGGGCAGGGATACCTTCCACTAGGTCAGGCTGCCCAAAGCTCCATCCAACCAAGCCTTGGACACTTCTAGGGATAGAGCATCCAGAAGAAAGTATAATTAGCAAGCTTTGATTAATTCAGGCAATTTCAAATTTTGGGGTACTAATTCTATAACTTTAAAAATGTTGTTTTGCTATTGTGGAGTATAATTTGTTGTTGGGTTGAGGAGGGGGGGGGGTGTTCTTTATTTTTGGTTCATTAGTTTTGTTTTCTTCTGTTTTCTCCCTGTCTAGAATACAAGAAGGACATAGAGCTACTTTTCTGGATGTGCATGTCAGTAGTTCATAGAAACAGTGCCATCTACTGACATAAAAGTCATCTTCTCCTTCAATTAGGACAAACAAAGCACCATGGAGGGACCATTCTGAGGACCTTTTGACCATTTAGCCCTCCACAACAGACTACGTTCTTCAGGGAGTGGGATTTGATGATTTGGGACAAGATGATTGCTCCCCTGAATTTTTTCTTGTCCATGGAGATTCTTGACTCAGCTTCTCAAACATTCACCCTGTTTCATCCTAAACTTTCATTCTTTCTCCCTTTCTGACTCTACGTGCAGGTTTTTGACTTGTTTCAAAGTTCTCTAGAAGCTTATTGCAGCCTCCACTAGCTACTGACTTAAAATGGGGAATATTTTTGCAATTATAGCCAAACCAGTACTCTATACAGTTGTTTAGTTTGATTATGTCCTCGCTGGTGAGATATTTGCAAGAAAGCAGATAAAAAAGAGGGAAATAGGCCATAAGTTAATAGTGCCAGTTCCTTCAGGTCTGATGACAAGAAATATATAGCCTCAATGGCAATTTCTGCCTCTGCCTGGCCAACATTTTTTCATCTACCAGCAATAATGAGGTCAGTTACCAGCACGATCTGGTAACTCAAGGTGGTGCTACCTTACTTTATGGCTGCTGCCTGCAAGAACAATTTTTACTGTGATAATTCAATCAAAACTTGCATCACCATCCACCAGTCAGGATGTCTGCATTCCTGACATGAACTCTTCTGCTGTCTGGGTCATTTCTGCAAGGAGTTGGAGGAAGGGGCAGTTCTTCCATGTTGAAGAAAAATGAATAGGAAGAAGATATAATGCTATTGATTGTAGGCTCTGAATAGATAAACATGCCAGAAATGTCCTTGTTACTGACCCCTGGTTTGCCACACAAATAAGCATGCATTTGCATAAGCAATAAAAATGTAATTAAAAATCAGCAACATATTAAACTCACATCGAAATCTCAGAAATGTTGCAGCCATTGGGCAAAGAGGAAAATACTGTAACAAGATACCAGTAGTTAAAAGCCAATTAAGTATGCCTATTAGTTGTCCATTATCCACACTGAGTTCTGTAAATAAAAATATTAATTGCTGTAGGTCATGTTGCTAACTGCCAAATAAATCCATAAATATTTCTTACCACATCCAGTGATTGTTACGTATGCAGTCCATGTATTTACTTTGCTGAAAAAAATACCAAAAAACATATGATTACCTTAAGCTTGAAAAGCATTATAGAAAACTATGTTCCATTATGTTCCTGTCATTCATTTTGAGTCTGATTTCAAATAATTATATTTCATGAACTTGAACTAGTGTTCATCTACTACTAAAATCTAGTTTGATTTCCCCCACTCTTACCCTATATCTCTTTATCTTTTTTTTTAACTCACTCTCTATGGAATGATTCATTCTCTGCTAATTAAAACTGGAGAATATTGTATGCTATAATTGCCTGTGGATATCTTCAGTGATTTTCAAGTGTGCCCTTGCAATTTGCAAGTTTAACTTGGAACACCTTAAAAAGATCTTATTTTCATAGGGCTACTGCATGGTACATTTTGGAAAAATAAAAATCTTTAGTCATGACTTTGTCTGAATTCTCCACCTCAGAAATGGGCTTTCAGAAATGCTGGCTTCATTGATACTTAACACTCAATGTAAATGCTTCCAAAAAAATACTCTTATTTCCCATGACAAAGAGGATTCTGAAGTTCAGTTAAAGAGCACTCATGGCCTTTTGAAAATTAGGCTTCTTGGTTTAGGTTATTACGTATAGATTTCAAAACCACTCGGATGGTTTGGGTTGGAAGGGACCTTAAAGATCAGCCGGTTCCAATACCCCTGCCATGAGCAAGGATGTCTCCCACTGGAATAGGTTTCTTAAAGTCTCATCCAGCCTAGCCTCGAACACCTCCACAGATGGGGCATCCATGACTTTTCTGGGCAATATCTGCCAATGCCTCCCCACCCTCACAGGCAGAAATTTCTTCCTAATATCTAACCCAAACTCCCTTCTTTCAGCTTAAAAAAATTACCCCTCATCCTATCACTGCACTCTCTGGTAAAGAGCCCTTCGCCAGCTTTCTTGCAGGCACCTTTTAAGTAATGGAGGTTACCATAAGTTCTTTTTGCAGCCTTCTCTTCTCTAGGCTGAATAACCTCAACTCTCTCAGTCTGTTCTGATGTAGGAGGTTCTCCAGCATTCTGATCATCTTTGCAGCTTTCCTATGGGCATGTGACAACAGATCCATGTCCTTCCCAGGCCAAGCACTCCAGATCAGAATGCAAGAATCCAGGGAATTCTCACGTGAGCAGAGTACAGGGGAAGCATCAGTTCCCACAACCTGCTTGTCACATTTTTTTCGATGTAGCACAGGACACATCAAATGAAGGATGCATCAAATGTAGGATACAGTGAAGGAAATTTTGGCAAAATACTCTCCTCAATGAAAATGTAGTCTTTAGGACTGGTAAGAACAGAACTAATGAACAAGATCAGAAAAGCCTTTAATTGTCTTTATGAGGATTGTGGGCTTTAAAAAATTACAATCATTAAAAGAATCAATGACAGTCATAGCAAAGCTTCCTTTTAAAACCATTTTAACCCAAACATTTTCAAAGTCTGCAAGGTATTATCTCTTTTATTTAACTAGGGAAAAGGAACAATGCAAAATCTGAAGGATTTATGGAAGATGATCCAAGGAATCTTACACAAGATATTACTTGTGTTCTTCATCCTTAGCCTTGAAAATAAGTGTCAAGTCAGAGCAAACCTTCTAGGCTCTACTATCAGCTGACAGTTCAAAGAATTCTTTAAAGGAGAGGATCTTGAACACTTGTCCATCCAAGGCAAGTGTTCAAGGCAGATCAAAATGAGATTTTCATCATCCCCTTAGTTGCATCTCAGCTAAGGACTCTCCAAGGCTTGTCCTCCAGCCTTAAAATCCACTCAAACAGCCTTACTATAAGCGCACTATTAAACTCTCCAGGTCTTCAAAATGATGGCCAACTCTAATCTAACCATTAGTCCTGGAGTTGGATAATTCTTGAGTTCTACCTTGCCATTTTTAGAAGTCTCTAAGATAGATGAGACCCAAAGGTTGTCTAGGACCATTCATAGAGTTTAATAGTGTCAATGATATACTTCACTTCTTGGGTTTGTGCCAAACACTTAAATTTACATGGCATTTGCATCCAGACCAGTTTCATATCTAAGACTTCCTAAATCTGGAATAGTTTTTAGACTAGAGTGACAACAGGAAGCCAAGAACCATATTACTGGCCATAAATTTGCATGTCTTGACTGCTCCACATTTTAGAATATCTTTGGGCACAGCCTATGTAACTATACTGCCTTTAGCTAAAAAACAGAATCAAGATCAATTCTAAGGTTCAGCTCCATTTCAGAAGAATTGGGGAACTTTTCATAGTCCTAAGTATAAGGCTACTTTACACAGAAGACATAGTTTAATTACTCAAAGCCATGACAGGTTTCATAACTATGACTATTGCTTCTGCTTTAGCCTATTTAAATTTTAAGCAGATTAACTGTCCAATGCTGCAGTATGCTGAAATGACAGTATGCAAGATTTTTCTTTACTCTTGTGAGTTTAAAAATCTAAAGCCGGGGTGGATTTCATAATCTTAAAAGCTCTCTGGTCTAATGACAACAGAACAAAAAGGAAAAAAAAAACAACCAAACAAACAACAAACCCAAAACAAATCAGGAAAATCTTTCTGTGGGACCTATGGGATGTGATCAGTGTTGATGATTTGAATTTACATCATTTAGAAGAGATAGCACCATTAAAATTGATACTATCTTCTTTACATAATTAATAAGGAAGTAAAAAAAAAAAATAATGTAATGGGTATAACTACAATTCCCTAAACCCAGGTTAAATTAATCCATCTCACATATAGATTGTTTCATTATGTTATGTTTTATCTCTGAATGATTCTAACCTCTTTGGTGTAGATATCCTTTTTTACATTATTCAGAAGAGAGAATAAATGACAAGTTTGGTGGGTTTTGTATGGTGCACAGTAAAAAAAAGAGGACAAGAAGACAAGACAGAGGCATGGCTGTTACCTAAACCCAAATAGTTCAGACAAGTCATTGTATGACTCCTCAGACTGTCATGATGTTGTGCTTACCAGCTCTTTACAACCCAAAAGTGAGAAGTACGACAGTGTGTCTTGGTGGTTTAGGGAGCTGTGTCTCAACAACACTGTGTTAGATGCCCACCTAGTTCATTCATTTCCTTAGTACTGGGCATGAGCAGTAAGCTATTACAGACTTTGCCTATGGTCTTTCCCAGTATATTTATTCTCCACTCATTGGCATTTACCATTCCATTGACTTTTCTTTCCCTTCAGGAAGACCTTTTATGAGCAATTCATATGTATTCATATACATATTTTCCTCATAAAATTAGGATGATGGACTACCAATATGTGTTAAATCTGACTTTGAACTCACTGAAAGTAGTATTTTCTTCACTGGAGGGTATACCACATGTCAGATTATGCCAGTAAAATCCACTAGTGAAATTAGACTATGTCTAACTGGGAATGAAGTTGCTAAAGGAAGTCAGAAAATCTACAGTCATTCACAGGTCTTGTGGAAGATTTAGGCCTTTATTTAGTTCTCCTATAATTGAATTTCTTTCAATTTAAGACATACTCAAGAGATTCTGAAGAAGCACAAACAGGCCTGCTGATAGCATCTCATGATATATATGTTTTCTTCCAGGATAATAGAAGAAAAATTACTGTTACTTAATTTTTCTTCAAACATCCTATCTCACCTTTAATTGAAAATGAAGATATGTTCACTCATATCTTGAGTAATTAAAATCTTATGGCTTTTTTGTCTTATCTAATTAATGAGGAAAGTGAAAGCTTAAAATTGCAAATTAGGCATAAAAACAAACAAAATTCAATTAGGAGTGTGTGTGTGTGCGCGTGTGTGTGGGTAAAAATCATAAAATATAAGACAATCTGTTTAAAGGGAATTTTTAATAACTGTATGCAGGTGTTTGAACTATAATTAAATTTGTGAAACAAAATGTTGCAAAGGCATTTAACAGTTGCGTTACGAAAAGGAAAGTGAATTGAAGAAACAACCAAAAAAACACAAATACCAAGGCTTGGCAGCATTTGACCTTTGAGAGCAGTCCAATCAATTGCAGTCATCATTTCTTTTTTCACAATTTAGACAGACACATTATTTTACCATGATGACATTTACTTAACTTTGGCCTGTTTCTCAGTTCTCCTGAAGGCAGTAAGACTAAAATATATGCATAAAATAATCTTCTGTTAAATACTTCCCTGAACAAGGATTTAAGCTTGTACTGAAGATTTTTTTTCCCTCCTTTTTGAAAACATTTCTTAGGCAAGCAGCAGAAAAAGACTGCTTATGTATTAAGGAATTCTTGCTCTTTTGTTTCTGCTGCTTTAGATGCAAAGTTTTTTGTTCTCCTTTCAGCACAGCAGTGCTAGACTAGTATGTGTGTTATAGGATCACCATATTGTTTATAATTAAAGACTGTAACATTTGTATTTGTGTGTGTGTGTGCACATATGTGTGTGCATGTATAAAGAAATATACTCTGTAAAACTGTGACTTCAGGCTCTGAGGAATTCTTATCTTTTGGAGGCTTCACATACAGCAAGAGAAAATGCAGTGTAGAAAAGAAAATCCATGCCCTTGTGCACTGCTGTCCAACTTCACAAAGGTAATGAAGTGCTTTCATTCATTCAGGGATCAGTCTAAATTGGTTGTTTAGTTTTCATCTATTTCAAGGATTTGTAATGATGGTCAGTTGTCCCACCCATCAGGCACCCTTCTTGGTATGAATATTTTTATTCTTTCTGGTGGTATCAGTTTCTCCCAATTGATTAGAGAAGGGAATAGGATGACTATCTTGGACTAGAAGCTTACATTTTAGATGATAGATTTGGGTAAGAGTCCTCAGAGAATATATTTTTTTGAGTCTTGAGCATCCAAGCAGAGAAGACTCATCAGAATGATAATAGAAGTGTTTAGTTTGGAAAAGACCTTCAAGATCATCAAGTCCAACCATAAACCTAACACTGCCACATCCACCACTAAAACACGTGCCTAAGCACCACACCTACAGGGCTTTAAATACCTCAAGGGATTGTGACTCAACCTCTTCCCTGGGCAGCCTGTTTCAACACTTAACAACCCTTTCAATGAAGTAATATTTCCTAATATCTACTTTAAACCTCCCCTGGTGCAACTTGAGGCCATATCCCTCTTGTTCTAAAAACCAAAAGTAAATGAAAAGCTTGTTATTTTTTCTTATTTAAGAGCCCTGAGGAACCAAGAGTCAATGCAAGCAGTGAACTTCTCATTTAAAGTCAAATACTTTCCCCAATTGAAGAGCTTTCCTGTCTATAAATTACCCCACTGTCTCTCATTGAAGAAAACAGATTCTTTCAAAAAGTAAGTAAAAGAGTATTCGTTATAAATAGCCTCTATGTGTGAAATATTGCAGCAGTGGTGTAATTACACAACATCTTTTAAACCAATTATATTATTATATCATCCCAGGGGTGTTCAGATACCATGGTGATGAATGTGGGACTAATGATTTCAGAGTATTTTGAGATAATAATATATTTGTATTGCAATTTTCATACTAAAGGAGTCCCACGAGCTTCAAGTAATAATACATCCCATCTCCTTCCTGGATACTGGCACTAGCAAAGAGAGTGTAAACAAATTAATCTATTAGTATTGTTTTTTGAGGACCTGCTGGATTTCTCAAACAACCGGTCTGATATTCTCAAACAACCACTCACCAGGACAAGTCTTTCTTGCTTTTGGAAATCTTGGGAAAACAGAATGGTCAATGACTTTCACATCACCTAAAGGCGAGAAAGATATTCTCCTTGGAAACAGATAGCCTATTAATTAAGTGATAGCCCTGCTACTTGTAGAAACAGTTTGAGGAAAAGATGTTACTTCTCCAAGCAGCTGGGAGATGTTAAAGTAGGAACACAAAATGTTAAGTAGTTGTGAGTCAAAAAAATAGTAAAAGTGTGGAGATGTACAATGTAGGGTATAGTAATATTCATGAAAAGAAAAGGACAGGAAAACAATAAGTGAAAGAGTGAGAAAGAGAGTAAGCTATTGGAGACCCTTGCACAGAAGCAGTTGATAGGACTTAGCCAAGTATGTCAATATGCATCTTGCAAGAAGAATTTCGGCAGGATTTAATCATAATGTCAACATGGGTATAAAGAAAGCAGAACAGTGGAAGTCACAGTGCAGCTTTTGAGCACAGGAGGCACTGGCTTTTTAATTGTCAATTCAAAATAAGGAGAGTGTTTAAGGGAAGAATTGTGTAAACCTGTTTCAGAAGTGAAGATGAAGTCTGATTTCAAACACATGAGAGCAATCTCCAACTGATTTGCAGGGGCATTAGGAGCAGAACTTAAGAAAATATAGGCAAATTAGTAATTCTATCACTTTTGCACAGCAAGATGCTTTACAGTGCTGCACCATCGTGTAACATTAATACCAACCTCTGGCTATTGGTGTTCTAAACAGTCAAGAGTTATTTCACGTGATTTAAACAGAATTGCAACAAAGGTCAGCTATATCAGGGAAGAAATTTCCAAAATAGATCAAGCCACTTCTTCTCAGTTGTAGTTTTAGCTGACAGCAATGTTTGATAGAATAAATATCTTGTGCATTAAGGTTTTCTTCCTGAGCCAAGGACTTCCAAAAGTTAATTCTTTTTAAATTAGGTCATTTAAAAAGGAAGGTAGTAGCTTCAAATATCAATAAGATTTTAAATGACTGATATTGGCAGAAGCTGAACATTTTATTTATGTATTAAAACATCTAGTCAATTTTGTTTTGCAAAAGAGAATTAAAAACATAGCAACACAATATTCATGAAGAAAAGGTCTTAAATACATACAAAAATAACATCAAAGGAGAAGAATTTCAGTTCATACAGTTTTTTTAGCTCTGCTGACTTTAGTGTGAATGTGTACATTTTTAACCATTTCTATTAGTACCTTTCTCAGTGCATCACAGAGATCGAACCTAATGATCTTAACAACAAAAATATCTCTGTAAGCAAACAGTGGAGGTGGGAGGAATATTCTAAAAACGGTGATACCTTTTTTTTGAGCACTACCGCGTTCTCATCTAGAAGACAATTCTCACCTCTATACATCCAATCTTAGCATAAGGTCTACCATAAACAGAGGAGAGTTAGCTAAATAAGAGCTAGAGAGCAGTTTAGAGCCCTGAACAGTGCTCATGTGAAGAGAAGCTGAATAGCAGCAAGAAGAGCAACTGAAAAAAGAACATGTGGAAGTCAGCAAAAGACACAGTGCAGGGAAATCACTCCATTGCTTCCTAATGCGTGTCATTAATAAGAGATAAGACAGTGCTGCTTGAAATAAAAGATTAAATATTGAATTTTTTCTTAAGCCAAAACTATAGAATCACAGAGGGTAGAATAATAACTTGAGTTGAAAGGGAATGGCAAGGGTCATCAAGTCAAACTCTTGACACTGTAGAGGGCAATGTAAAAGTTAAGCCTTATCTTTAAGAAAATTGTCCGAACATTTCTTGAACTCTAACAGGCCTGGAACCATGATCATTACTCTGGGGGGATTATTTCATTGCTTGATCATCCTTGCAGTTCAGGAATTTTTCCTAATAGCCAATCTGAACTTCCCCTGATGCAGCTTTGAGCCATTCTCTCTCATCCTATCACTGGACACCACAGTGAAAAGATCAGAACCTCCCTCTCATTTTCCCCTAAGAGGAAGTTTTAGACAGCAATGAGGTCAACCTTAGTCTCCTTTTCACTAAGCTGAACAAACATAGCATCATCAACTGGTCCTGCCCCTTTCACCATCTTTATTGCCCTGCTTTGTACACATTCTAATATACTGATATTCTAATATATTGATATTCTTCTAGTACTGTGGAGGCCAAAACTACACTCAGACTTACAGTAGGAATCTACCAATGTTGAGTATAGTGGGATAATCACTTCTTATGACCAGTTGTCTGTGCTGTGCTTGATGCACCCCAGGACATCACTGGTCCTTTTGTCTGCCAGGGAAAATTGTTAGCTCAGTATGAGATCACTATGAATCATATCTTCCAGATCCCTTTCTACAGGGCTGTTTTTCAGCCTTTTAACTCCCAATCTGTATCTACATCTAGGTCTACACCATTCCAGGTGCAGGATTCAGCATTTGTCCTTGTTGAATTTTGTGAGGTTGGTAATTGTCCAGTGTTCTAATCTACTGAGATTTTCCAGCAGAGCCTCTTTGTCCTCAAGGGAATCAACAGCCCTTACTAATTCTGTGTTGTCTGCAAACTCAGTGTACATTCAAATCTTGATTGGTGATTGATAAAAATATTAAAGAGAAAATGGGACAACTCACTGCTGCATGAAATACCAGGACATTAGAAGGCCTTTGATGGTAGCCTGTGCAAATGTAAGTGCCTCTTCACATCAAGTTGGACTTACTTTCCAGTGCTTATTACTGCTCTTGCCCCTCTGTCAAGTCTACAGGGATTTTAGGGGAATGATCTAGACTGTCTATTGAAGTTTTACCTACTAGTAAGAGTCAGCTTAATTCTATCCTGGAACAAAGATGTTCTGCTCAGACATCTGATTTACAGTGGATGTTTCTGAGAATTTGAAGTAAAATGGTTCAGATTCATCACAGAGTAGGACCATAACAACGTGTTTTTCTCACAGTCCACAGTACCAGAGAGGGCTTCTTCAAGAAGCTCCACTTATTCTATGCATTGAAGCTGAGATTTGAAACCTGACAATAACGATGCTGGACTTTGTTTCAGAGAAATGCCCTATATTCTATATTTTCATTTCGTTATCTACCTGAAAACCTACCCTACTTTTTTTAGACACTAAGCAGAGTCAGAAAATATCTTTTGAAGCCCTTATAGAACATTTTAACCCATTTTATTGCCTCATTGGAAGAAGATCGCTCTCTGCTACTTCTCTCACTCACCTGATTAAACAAAATAGAAGAATTTTCTACAGTATAAGATTTGAGGTCTGTTTATTTCCCAAAGTTAGAGTGAGATTTTGAAGGTGACCTTCTTTCTTCAGTTTCATAGGATCAACATAGGACCTTCAGGATAACAGTTGAAAGGAGCCATTGAGGGTCTCCAGTCTAAGGTCCTGTTCAAACCACAGATCAGACCAGTTTGATAAGGGCTGTAAGCAATCTCATCTTAATAACATCCAACAGAAACTGCACAACCTCTTTGTTCCTCTACCTGATTGTCCTCATTATGAAAAAAAAAAGATTTCTTCTTAGATCCTCACCTTTTTTCCTTAATCAAGCAGTACTTGCATTTGAATTGTAATAATGTTTCAAATGAGGGACCACAGCTTAACAGGTTTCTGATTGTTAGTTGAGGCTGGATAATTGATTTAGCACACTCCTTGTTCCTTGTAAAAAGCGTGATGACTCACGGTATGTTGATTCTCTCACTGGGATACAAATGAATGTACTTTATTTCGTATTTGCTGGAACATGTATGTGGTCAGTTACCGCAGTGAAGCTGACAACTCCTGACTGTTTAATCCACCAAAATTATGATGTATCTAGGTCAAACAACATTATGCAGGAATTACTTGTACATTGGTTGTAGACAGGAACATTTCTGGGATTATCTATGCAATGGAATTTCTACCTATTTCATACTCTCTGCTCCTAGTACTTGCTCTTCGTGCTGTGTGAATGGTTACCACAGGCAAAGCGGGATTGGGTTTGGTTTTTTTTTTTCCTTCATTTGCTGATCGAGTCTTTTGAAATAGAGAAAAGGATTATGGCAAATGCCTAGAAACTTAATTACATTTGAGACATCGAACCAGCTTCCCAACTTACTTGACAGAGCACTTAAATGTTTGCTTATCTTTTTGTTCAAGCCCCACAGCTTGTAAGCAAATGCTTACATCCTTCAAAGACCATGGCTGGAAGCACAAAGGCTCTTGTGTTACTTCTTTGCAAAGAGATATATTTTATCTAGGATACTCCATAGTGGCTTTGAAACTGGGAAACATAACATGAGACTTTGCAGGTAGAATCTACGCACCTACAAACATGCACACATTCATCTCTTACTATGAATTATTATACATTTATGGCAATTTAAAATATTCAGAGCCCAAAGGCCAACATATAAACTACTAAAAAAAAAGAAGGTTATTGAAGCATCAATATGAGAGTTATCTGAGATTTATATATAGACCATGCGATACAATAAGCTTCTAATTTTGCACTCTAAAATGTAAGATTCATTATAGCAAAAATTCAAAAGCAGTGGCAAGAAAAATTAGCAATGGCACTTTCAACTTTTGGAGTCCCAGAGGTAAGTCCACGCTATTTTTGGCATGAAGGGAATTTGGGAATTCAGCATTTAGACTGTTTGCCTGGTTGCTGTCTCCACTGAAGTAAGAGATAATGGCCATGCCATCAGGCAGGCTATGGAGTAGAGTGACTTCATGACCTGATCCGGTATGGAAAATCATATGTTCCAGACATCTGAACATTATGTTTAATACTATAATAGATATTCCTTGAAGTTGAGGAATTAGGAAATGCAGTGACACCTGAAAGATATTAAAAGCAAATTCATTCTGTAGGAAATTTTAACAACTTAATTGACATCCTTTAAAGTGGAATTTTGTCCTCTCAATTCTGACGGGGTAGAGGTGCTGAGAGAGGTCCTTTCTGTGACCAGCTACAGATAATTTGAATATTGCAGGGGAAGAAGGCAACACTTCCATTCCCTTTTCCCTCACAAAAAGGCTGTTTATTAGGCAGATGTAGTGTGAAACTGGCTTTCCCCTTTCTCTCATCCTCTGCAGTCCCAAGAAGTGATGCCCCAAAAAGCCTTCTAGATATAGGGCTCTGTCTCTGCTCACCTAATTCTGTTTCCTCTGCTCCTGTGTGTTATAGTCACTCTGAAAACCAGAATGGGTCCAACAGGTACCTAATGATATGAAGACACATCCAAGCATTTTCAGTTGCTGTCAAAAGCAAAAGAAGCTCATTTTAACATTGTATGGCTGTATATTTTTTTTTCCTTAGAGAGTGCTAAGGCTGCATTGTCACTCTAAATTTTCTGACTCCCTGAATTTTACTGAAGCTATGCATACTTCAATCAGGTAGTTTTTGAACTATCCCCTTGGAAATGACTTTTCCATGTATACGCAGGCTCAACATGAGGATTGCAATTCATAACTTGTTCCTAGAGCATCACATGCATTGGATCCTAGCTTCTGGGGTTAGTAAATATCGTGACCTTCCTCAGTACGCAGACTTCTGTCTACAATACCATTACAAAAGACATCTCAGCTTGGGTATACATTTGGGTATTCATTAATTTCTCTCGCCTCCCTATTAAGTGTCTATTTTGGGTTTCTGTGAATGGCAAGCCGTAATATCCACTAACTTACCTCCACATGGAAAAAATCTCCCTTATTTCCCAGGCAGGCACCAAGGAGACTTAAAAAGAGGCAGGACTTGGTCACAGAATAAGTATCTTCACATCTTCATGGCTGCTCCTACATCCCCGAAATCCT
The DNA here is from genome assembly GCA_033459285.1 of Clamator glandarius. Taxonomy (NCBI): domain Eukaryota; kingdom Metazoa; phylum Chordata; class Aves; order Cuculiformes; family Cuculidae; genus Clamator; species Clamator glandarius. The sequence goes on from JAUNZM010001846.1 coordinate 82,071, forward strand.
CTTCCACCCCTGCAAGAACCCAGAAATTGCTCTGTGAGGTTGTAAGGTTTGAAGGATAAAAGAGAGAAAAGACTAAAAAAAACAGAAAGAGAAACTCTGCCTCAATGACAGTCTGAGATTTAGGCCAGAAATCAAGGCAGAGCAGGAGTCACCATATTGCTGCAGACTTTATTTCATTTTTCTATAAAATAAACATGACACAGAAGTCATAGAACCAGAGAATGGTTTGGGTTGGAAGGGACCTTTAAAGATCCCCCTGCTCAGATTGTTCAAGATCCCATCTAATATGACTTTGACCACTTCTAATGAGCATTTAAAACTTCTCTGGGCAACCTGATCTGGTCTTGTTAACTATCACTGTAAAAAACTTCTTTACGTCTAGTTTAAACCTACTCTCTTTCAGTTTAAAACCATTGCCTCTTGTCCTGTCACTGCAGGCTTTGGTAAAAAGTCCTCCAGGTGGAGATCCAATTCATTGTATCTTTAGCACTTACCTAGGATAAATCATTATTACAGACAGCATAGTAGCAACACAGAAGAAGCCTGTTGCATCTTCCCAGATAAAATACCACCTTATTGTGCTGCATGCTATCAACAATTTAGTAATTAAAGATACCCAAACAAACATAGTCGGACAAAATTAAAAAAAAAAAATACTGTTATTAACTCAACTTCACATTCAGGAAATTTAGTCATAAAACAGATGAAGACACTTCTCTGAAGTTATTCACAAATTCCTTGAACTGGCTGGAGACAACCCCTCCATTGAGAACCTGTCTGATATCTTAATAGTCAGGCCTGTTTTCCCACCATCTAAGAGTTTAAGGTTGAGCATGTCCCTCTTTCCTGATATTTCTAATTTTCCCTGCCTCATAGCTCTGCACAGAACCACCTGAAACTCCTGTCTTTTTTTTTTTTTTTTTTCCAGCTTGCCTTTCCTTTACTCTGATATAATCTCTGGCTTTGAATCCGTGATTATTTGTGAATACCTTTAAGCAAGATGCATCTGGGGTTTGTGTTCCTGCCAAGGACTAGCCTGAGGGCTTGGACAGTGAAAGGAGAGAGTCAAGGATAATATATGAAAGTAGCCATCACACTGAGGAAAAAAGCCCACTGCTTTTGGCTGGAAGATGTAAATTATTTAAAGACTTATTCTCTGATGACTAGAAGAATAAAAAAAAAACCACTTTGATAAAAGTTTTGTGTCTCTTGTCATTTTCAATCAGACTTCACTTTGCTCTCAGAGAAGAACATAAATGACAAAAAGATCGGGTTGGGCCTTAAATTTAAAATTATATGTAAATTTATGTGTGTAATGTATATAATGAAATTCTGTGCACACCAAAAGCATACAAAAATGTCACAATCTATGCGATTATTTCTGGACGAATATTATCCTAAAGTTGTTTACAAGGCTGATGAATATAATGTCAAAGTTAAAAAGGAAAGAATGAGACTGTAAAAAACAAGAAAGAAACAGATGAGTACTGGTTGAAAGAATTTGAAAGGAATTACAGAAAAGCAGATTCAGCTACCCCCATTTCTATAGCTACTTGGTTTGTTTTAGGGTTGTTTAGAGATGCAGCAAGGGGAACAAGGATACATACTTTTTAGTACTTTCTAAAAGTTATTGGTTGAAATTTCTTCTTTCCTGGAATTGTGAACAGTTTTCAAGGCTGGAAGGGGAACTGGTATTACAGGCAGAGAGAGAATAAAAAATATTTGTCATAACACTCCATAAACCCCCTGTAAAATGTTTCCAAAAGCAGAACATGCATCTAAGAGCATCTACAGAGAGAAACTTTATAGTACCTGTTTGTCCTCCATGGAGGAGTGAGGCAAGTGTTTACCTTAACGGTGGATTATAAACTCCAGGGAGATTTTTTAGTTCCCCTCCTCCAACACATTGTATTTTTGCTTCTCATTAGAAGGAAAGTCAAAGGCTAAAAAGGAGCCATAGCAGTGCCATGCTGGATCCCTCCAGATCTTAGCAACTGGGGAACTAGTTCTAAACACTACTTCAGACTTCTCCTTTGACTCTACAATTTTGAACATTTTTCATATGGACGTCTGAGACAAGACTATGGAGCAGTCCCCTTCCCATATGGGTTTGGTATTCTGTTCACACCTCTGCATCTGACACACTCCTAGGACTGTCAAAGGTCACAAACTATTCTAATGCTAGAGTAATACCAGGAATTCTGGGAAGACTGATGGTGCACCCAGTCCAATCTCCAGGTACAGCTAGCTGCTGTGGTTCAGAAAGTGAATATAAGCATAGGGCATCTGCAGAGATATCCTTCTCTAGAAAACTTTCCTAGGCCATTTTCCAATGCAATAAATTTTTAACATAATTTAGAGTAAATGTTTTAATCCAAAAACTTATTTTAATAAATGCTTGTTTATTTTGTTGTACTTTTTTTTCCTTTGTACACATATATAGCTCAAAGTGGAGAGGGCAGATAGTCTGTGCTTTACTGCGTTTTATGAAAATATCCACAGGAAAGAAGTACGATGTGTGGCATCTGGTCCAGCACAGACTGACTATTCTTTCCTTTGCCATCACAACCAGCCACTAACTAATTCCTTGCTCCTAAGCAATTCGGAGATCATTTAGAGGCAGCATAATCTAGATGTTTCCTTGGTGTATTAGAGAAGGTTAAATATCTTCATTTGAAATTAATTTTTAAAAAGTATTATTCCATAGATATTTATCCATGCATTCATATTTCAATTAATTATGTTAATGAAGTCAAAGGTTAATGCTAGAGTTAGTGGGTTTTAGTTAAATAACACATATAAACCTTGTATCAAGGGCTCCCAGATTAGTCTTTCTCTTCACTATCAGAATTAAAGCTAGAACAATCCTTTGGTGTTAAGCAGTTTTTTATAAGAGTCAAATTAACTGCATACTTTTTACAGGTTGGGGAGGGTAGAATTCTTATCGTCAATTATTTTTGCTGACCTATTTAATGAGCTCAAGTTGCAATAAAATATATTTGTGTTCTACAATAAAAAATGGACTTACAGCTAGCAGTAAGCCTCAGGAGAAGGAAGTGAAAGCAATGGATAGAAGATGGGAATAAAGGAACAAGAGAAAAAAGAAATAAAAAAGGTGGGGTTTACGTTGCTTTTATGTGACCAAAATTTTTCCCTTTTCCTTGTGGATAATGGGTGATTGTCTCTCAATATGCATGGTATATGAGTTCCATTGCCCACTGCTTTTCTGCTATTAAAGTCTGATTTTCTCCCAGTATTATTACTTGGAACCTTTAGGTTCTTCAAGTGCCCAGAACATAGAATCCTGTATTTGTTTGGCTGTGGAATTAAAAACATGGTGGAAATTTCAAATAATCCTGATTTTCATAGCATTTTAGTCTTTTCCTATGATACTTGAGATAGACTTATGAAAATACCGAGCATTTGTGATGTTCTTTTTTAATCACATATCACCTCCTCATGACTATGACCTCCTGTCCCTAGTGCAAAGCCTAATTTAATCAGTCTGCTACATGAACACATTCAAGATCAGACACATCTATGGAAAGGTTGATTTCTGTGGATTCCGATGAGATCTGGTTTATGGCATGTGTTAACCTTGGTTGGCTGCCAGACAACCACCAAGCTGCTCTCTCACTCCCACTTCTCTGTGGGGCAGATTCTTCCACCTCTTCTACCTCTGAGCAGCATCAGGTAAAGAGGAATGGGGGACTGCAATCATTTCATCTCTGCAATTCTTTTCTCCTCATGCTCTTCCCCTTCTCCGGCATGGGATGCCTCCCAGGGGATATATTCTTTCATGAACTTCTTCAAAATAGGTCCTTCCCTCTTAACTTTTCTTAATTATGTTTTCCCAGAGGTGACACCACAGTCACTGATGGGCTCATTACTGACCAGTTGCAGGTCCTTTTTAGAGCCAGTTGGAACTTGCTTTCTACAGCATAAGAACAACTCCTGGTTTCTTCTCACAGAGGCCACACCTGCAACTCCTCTGCTACCAAACCCATGTACTATCAACCTAAATTCACTGAAGATAAATATATCTAGGAAAAAATAATCTAAAGCATGTTTACAAAATGCTGAACTCAAGCTGTTGGGAAAAAGACTATGAAGTTACAGTTAACTGCCTCTCAAATTAAAGGCTTCAGCTGCAGTACAGTAAAAAAATCCCCCAAATTCAGGCATCATACAAGCCAAAGGATATTCTTTTGCCACTCTATAAAAACTTGTTGTGCTCTCATCTTGAGCAGTATGTGGTTCTTTTCTGAATATCTCAGTGTGTTTAAGGAAATTATAAAGAATGACAGATAAAATTATAAAGGGAGTGGAGCCTTACAAGGTCAAGTGCCTTAAAAAAGAGAGTCTTAAAAAGACTAGGACCCTTTAGTTTTGAATGGACAAGGCATAGAAGGGAAATTATTCAGTCTTACAAAATCATAGATTGCAGATAAGCTGAATGTAGCAATGATACATTGGAGAACACCTAGTAAGACAAAGTAAACTAGGTAAAAGAAAGTATTTTTTTATATAATTGCTAGTGAATTTCTGTAGTTTATTGTCACAAAATAGAAAAAGACAGGATCAGAAGTTTGAAATTAAATTAAACAAATTGATGGACAGCAGGTCTATAAATGGATACTAAAAAGATTAGGCTGAGACAGAATTTCTAGCATCTCTAATATGTCATGCTCAGAGAACACAAGGGGAATGAAGGACAAAAAGTAGCCAGAGATATGTGTTTTTCCTAGATATCATCTCCTGTTGCCCCTGTCACAGAGAATATGGGGCTAGACAGGCTATTGATGTGAGCCTTGGCTCACAGCTCTTGGGTTCATCTGCATTGGCATTGCATCAGACAGGCCCATGCAGCTGTAACTCTTAGTCAAAAAATCTGGGTTGAACTTCATCCTTTTAGACAATCCTTGAGTGCTAAAGGGCAAGAAACTCAAAAGACTGGGAATTTAGCCTGCTTCAGGAAGGTATAATCACAGCAGAAAAACACATTTATTTTAAGTTGTGATTGGAAATGGGAAAGAACTAGTCCCTGATGTGGGTCTCTGAGCACACATAAGAAGAATTGATCTAGCCAGAAAAACAAGCAAAGGGAGTAAAAACATCATCATGTTTTTTTCTAGATGAGATAGTAATAGTTTTTCTCCACTAGATAGTGGCAGACAGTGTTGATCCCTGAGCCAGCTCCAGTCTGCCAAGTCCACACACAGCAGGGAAGTTCACATAGATACCAGTCAGGCTGCACAAGCATAGAGAAGCATTTTTGCTGTTAAATTGTTCCTCTCAAGAAGACTAATTAATGCATTAATTACAGTCAGTCATGGCGCTGAAATAGACCCTGCTAATTTAAGGAATTTCTACACTACAAATCTTCAGCCAGTGGCGAGTCAGTCCTAAAAGTAGAAGAAAAACCAAAAATAAATCCAATTCAATGTAGAGCAGAGTTGTGAAAGGAAGCCATACTATGGACACATGACTCTACTGCCAGAAGTAAATTTCCATGTCCACTTTCCCCACAGCTGATTTTGTTTCTACTCTGTCCAGATCTGGTAATGGTAAGAGAAAGGGAATCACATTTCATTTGTGATACCGAGCTTTTCCTTCCTCACTTTCATCTATTTTTTTTTAATGTAAAATAAAACAAAATTTCTGGCATCGGTAAATTCTCATGTTTGAATGAACTATGTATTTCAGCATTGTAAGCAAATACATAAGGGAACTGGCAACTGTATCTAAAAGTGTGGATATATGGCAGCTGCAAGTCTTTACACCTTTCTGTGTAAACTCAAAATGTTGATTTTTCTCTCTCCCTAACTTAAGCATTATGTGCCTGTCAGAATTTCTGAAATCATGGGCTATGAAAATCCAATTTCAAAATGAGTTTTTAGTCAACACTTTTTTAACAGTGTTTTAAACAGTATTGTTCCCACAAATTTTGCTTAGCAGAAAAAAGTTTAGGAACATGATTTTTATGAATTCTGAAATATGATTGCAATAGATCAGTGAAAGGAAAGTCTACATAAAACCTATAAGCTATAAAAGACCAGACTGTGATTATATCATGTGTCAAAGGAAATTCAAAGAACAGGTAGAAAACACAGAAGAATCCAAGGTGTTGTATAAAGTGATGCTCGTTTCTCAGTTTTTACCTAGTCACTCATGAAAAGCCCCGTGAAACTAAGGTTATTCTATCCACTGAAATCATCTATCTGGGAAATGCAGTGGGGACAGAAATATTTCCTTGAATGGTTATTTCAGCTTCAAATATTTATGATATTACTCCCTCTTTTGCAGGTCAAGAATTCCACTTTGCCCAATAGCCAGTGCTTTCCAATAAAGTTAATTCTCCCAGTATACAGCATTATAAAATAATTTCAGTTGCAAGTGACCTCTGGAAATCACTGGACCAGATCTCTGCTGAAGATCTTAAGTTCTTACATCAGATAGCCTAGGACCTCATCAGCTCAGTTTTGAAAATCTCCAAGGAAAGAGAGATCACAGCCTGCTGAGCTCCTGTTCCAATGTTTAACTTTGTATTTGGTAAATACCCTAAACCAGACATATTATTCCATAGAATCATACAATCATAGGATTATAGAATCATTGAGGTTGGAAAAGAACTCTAAGGTTGTTGAGTCGAACTGTCAGCCCAACACTGCCATGCTGACTAAATCATGTCATAAAGTGCCATGTCTGCATGTTTTTTAAACACCTCTAGGGATGGAGACTCCATTCCAATGATTGACCACTATTTAGGTAAAGAAATTTTTCCTAATATCTGATCTAAACATCCTGTGGTGCCACTTATGTGCATTTGCTCTCATCCTATTACTTGTTATTTGGCCTCACAAGTGATGAGTAAAAGTGACTAACTGCTTTCCTGCATCAACTGTTTAATCTTGTGCAAATGATGCCCCAGATGTTATTTGCCACCCATCACCATAGTAGCACACCAGTAACTCATGTTCAGCTCTTCACCTGCCATGCTATGTAGCATCTTGTGTGTCCTTAGACTGGTCCACAACAACAGAGAGAGAGCATTCCAAATCAGTCACATAAACATTGCCCCAAGCTTGCCATCACAAAGTTTCTTCAGTCAGCCCAGAAAATCCTTAGGCCCTTGCTAAAAAGCTGGTTAAACCCAAGCTCAGTCGTCATCTGAAGAAGGAACTCACTTGGTATCTTGGCATAGATCAAATTTGCAAGTTGTAATTTACAAATATGTCTAAGGGGATTTCTGGACATACAGCTAAAACACTGATGCTTTCAGTTTGATGTTGTAACTGATCAGTTCATTGTCCCATCATTTACCAGTTCACTGAGATAACTTCACTTAGGAGCAAATCCATCCACATTCCACTCCTCCATGCACAGTTCAGTTGATCCTCTGACTCCAAGCAGAACTGGTGTTCCCAAGCGAGTATGGTTGAACAGAAACAGTTGCATGTCAGTAGCAAGAATTCCCTAAACTTTAGTCTCAGAGGGATGTGAGGAAAAGTGAGAATGTTCCTGGACATCTAATGCATAATGTAGTCCTTTTTTTTTTCCTTTTTTCTTTTCCCTTTAGCATTTGCAGGAACATGAATGTGAATTGCTCTGTTTGTTCAAACGGCCCAGAATCTAAAAGCAATTTGTGGTGACAAGGTCACAAGGGGTAAGTGAAGGCTTTTTATAACTCTGCAGAGAGCTAGTGAGCATATCTATACTGTATATATAGGGAGAAATATGAAATATTTTACTGTTAATGATACAGCACAGAAAAAAATAGATTCGACTCTACAGAGGGTAATGTGTGAAACGATACTGAATTTTCTAGGCAACCTAACTATTTCCAGGCTTGTTAAATGGGCGAAAGAGCAGCAGAGGAAGAACATATAATTTATAAGAGCAGAACAAGTACAAGACACATGAGAAAAGATTCATGCCTGATTGAATCATAGACTCTAAATCAAATAGAAGGACAGCAGGAGTAGCTGCAAACACTTTAGTGATTTTTTTAGACTTATTTAAAGATGCCAGATTCGTTTTAAATGTTAATAACAATTTACCTACACATTTATTCACTGTAAAAATGGTGTGGCCCAAAGTCCATTAAAATCTACAGAATGATTCATAATTATTTCTCAGGGTTTTCAGTCAGACTCCTGATTAGTTAAAAATACATCGCACAATCAGAATAGACCGCTGCAGCTGAGTGAGAACAGAGGTGAAACATGGAGGAATGACATTAAAACATTATCTTAACTTCTGAAAAGTCCCTCTTCTGACCTTCAAACAGCAGAAATCAGACTTCACTTAGTGTTATCTTTAGCAATGCATCTGACAGATTCCAGGCCAAAAATGGTATCTCTCTACTTCAGGAAGATGAAGTTCTATGTGGGTGTCACAAGGTTTTATTTTCCATTACTCCTCTTTCCTCAGGAAAACGGTTCTTTGTGTTGTGACCATTAGGCCAGTTACATTTAACAATCAATGACTAAATGTCTGTATTTACTTAGGGATGCTAATTAACAGTTGGCAACTTGACTCTTTGAGATATCTATGAAGGTGATCATGGTTATAAATCAGACTCTTTGGAATCATGTTCCTTGTGTTGTTAATTCATCATTCATATGCAAATTCTATAGAAAATGGAGCTATATCAGTTTTTATTTTCAGGCTACACATCATCAGCACAGCTTTATGCTAGGTTATATCTTATTCTTCCATTTTACAGATACTTATGGTCTTAAGCTATTATAAACTGCTATCACCTTTGCAGAATCCAAACCCAGCTGAAAATTCATGTAAATGTACGCTGAAACCAAACACAATCCAGATCACACCAGGTGATAAGAGATAAAATTCTTGCTCTGGATGAGGAAAGTCCCCACTGTGCAGAAAGGTGTGTCAGTGGAAAGAAAACTAAAGAAGAAGAAGAAAAAAAGCCAATTCAGTGATTATGACACACTGGGATATCACTTGCTGAGAATGAAGATGCCAAAAGACCAGAAATGCTGTTCCTTATGTGTTCCCTGGATACTGTCAGGCACAACGAAATACCACAGTCAACTACTACCATCTGTGAGGGGCAGAGATCTACTTTGGGGTTCAGACATCCACTTTGGAATGTGGGAAGGTGTTAACAGGAATGACCAGGCATGTTCAGAAAAGTTTGCAACCCATCTTTGGTATGAAGAAGAAAATTCAGTAAATGTAAATCAGTCAAGCATGACTGAAACTTCAACCAGCTACAAATCTGACCCAGTGATTCCACTTCTGATTCATTAACACAAATTGGCAAGTTGGAAGGTTCTGTTTCACAGCTGTGTCAGTAAGAACAGGTAGTGATTTTATCTGGCGTTCTGCATTTATTGACTAATTTTAGGCAGGAAGAGACTTATAGAGTAGATATGAATGCCAATATTTTGCCTATGGTTTCACTAACTACAAAGTCTGGACAGGCACTAGAGCTTCAGCATATTGGAAGTTTATTTTTAAAAGTGCATTAGAGTATATGATTCCTCCTCCTCAAAACAGGATTAATTAAATGAACAACCTATTGGAGATCCATCTTGAGAATCTCTTATAGGGAACAGTATGTGCAATACATCATTGATTTCTAACACTATAATATTTGTTTCCTAAAATTATTCTAATACAGCATGAGGGATGCTTTCAGGTATCATGGAACCTGAATGCTTCATTCATTGAAATTAAGAAGTAGCGATGTCTACTAAATGAATGAAAAATTAGATACTTACCATCTATTCTTTTTCTCTGGTCACAGCATAAAAGACAACATGCAAAGGTAAGAAACCAGTTAGCTGATAAATTCACTAAAAACAGATCATGCCTTCTCTGGAATAGAAAAGTTGAGATTTTACTAACTCTTATTTAATTAAGGTCCTGATCTGATCAGGAACTGAGAACTCAACACTATTGAAAAACCCTGAAAAGACCCAGAAAGCATTTCTCAGAACTGAGTCCTTTTGTAAAGTTAAGCTGTCCTGATATTAGGTGCAACAACCCTGCTGACACTTCACAGTTATTACTCAGTATCTTGGATATCTTCTCTTTAGCAGATCTGCTGTCCCTTTGAGAAAGTCATAGCATCACAGAACAGTTTGAGTTAGAAAGGATATTCAAAGGTCTCCTAGTCCATCCCCCGACACAAGCAGAGATATCTTTCAACAGATCAAGTTCCTCAAAGTCTTGACCTTAATAATCATTTAACTGATTGTAACCACTGGGGTATCTATACTTGTCTCAGCAACCTGTTCCAGTGTTTCACCAGACTCATCGTAAGAAAATTGGTCTTTATCTCCAGTCTAAACCTACCCTCTTTCAGTTTAAAACCATTTCCCCTTGTCCTGCTACTATAGGCTTTGGTAAAAAGTCTCTCTCCCTTTCTTATAAGCCCCTGTTATATATGAAAGGGCTGCAATAAGGTTTTAGTGGAAAGAAGAGTGGTTTAGAAATGCCTTCCGTTATTGATACGGCTGGAATGTTAACACTGTGTTTTTCCTAAGTTCTTATACTTGTGTTCAGGCTTGTGTGGATCAAGTTCTTATTCCTTATGTTGATTAAAAAATGAATCTCAAATTTCCTTCCTATTACTTTGGTTAATGCTTTTTTTTCTTCTGCAGCATTTGAACTTTGGCTCTTGGGTTGCAATTCACCCATGAAGGCAAAGGAAACCACATGTTATGTCATCTGCATGTAACAGATGTTGATTTTAAGAAGGGAGTGAGTAGGTTAAGATAGAAGGAGTTTTTAGAGGTTAGGATGAGCCACAATCTACCTAATTTTCTGCCTAAAATTCCTACTCTGAAGTGTGCTGCAGGCCCAAAAGAGTTCAGAAATTATTCCTTAGTGCAAATTATAGCATTATTTTCTTACAAGATATGATCATTCTGTGCTTAGCTTCATCTTTCCCATCCTGGAAAGTAGGGTCCAGGCTATGAAGTTAGCACTTGATTTGGAGGTGAAAATCAATTTAAGCAGACTTACAGTGGATGGCAGCTGCAATTCATGTTTGCAAGTGTTTGGATGAACAAAGTTATAAAGGTCTCATTGTACATAAGCAAATCCATGAGTATATATACTGCTGCAGCTTTTCAAGTTTCACTGTCTACAGCATCACTCTGAACTAATACGCAGCTGATTGTTTTGTCTGTGTGTGCAATTATATACATGTCAGGTTTTTGAAACGTTCATTTATCATCTGAGTAATACGGTATACTTCTTACCTGTCAGGAATATGTACTCAAGAACATTGGGTTTCTGTGGTTTTTTTAGGTCATCCAGCACGAATACAAAGAAGAAAAAACACTTTCTATAATATTTGTTAAGACAGATTTTTCTCTAAAGACAGCAGATGGTCACTTCCTTCTGGTGCTGATAATTCTTTTGACTAAGTTTTTCGGCTATGCTCACACATATATTTTAAAGACACACAAAACAGAGAAGTTACTCAGAGATCAGAGATGCTACCATGCTCAAACTGAAGTTGTATGTGTGGTTAACCCCAGCTAACAGTGCCTAAATTATTTCAATTGCTAGGTTTTCTGACATGGGCCTTTTAGACAGAACTGGTCAGAGTGTGACACTATGGAAAATTACACAGAGACAGCTGAAGGTGCAATGATTTCTAGCAGAGGAGCACGATATTAAGAAAGACGGTATTAAGAAAGTAGTACTGAAAAAGGGATGCAACCTCTTAACCAGGCTCAGTCAGAAAAATATGACTAAACATAGTCTACCTTCTGGCTGAGACACACCACCCAGCAAGCAACAATTACTATCCCTTGTCTTGACTTGAAGCTGACTGTCTGAAAATGAACGGGACATGTAAAGTTTTGATGTCTTCATAGCTCCCATTCTATGTGCCTAATTGCTAGGACAGCTGAAGCCATGCAGCCAGTGAAGCCACTGAAATCCATTCCCAGGGTTGTCAGACATAAAGCAAAGGTTAATCTCACTGCTTTTAATTACAGTGTATATTTCTACACTGGAACCTTGGTCTCTTCTCTACAGCCCATGGTAAAAAGCAGGGCAGCTGAGGGTGCAGTCTGTCTGATATACACCTATACATCTCTTTTCGGATGAGATGAATCATGTCTTAGACTTTACTAAGTTGATTGACTCACTCTTCATTCACTATAAAGAAAGCTTTGGGGGGACATAGTTCAGATGTAGACACCTACACTGCAAATATCTACATTTCAGTAAATGACTCCTCCATCTGGTTCTGAAATCAATAAGAAGTAGTCAGTATCTTATGAAAACTCTCTCACAGGCATTACGATCTCACTTTAATCACAAACCTAGATGAGGCAAAAATAAGGGTAACAAGTATTCCAGAGGACTCGGTTTTCCTCTGACTTTAAGAAAGAGACCAATCTCCAGTCTGCACTCACATCCTTTACCTTTTTGTTCCATTTGTATGTCTGCAGACTAATATCATTTTTCCTTTCAGTTCCTTCTTTTCCAGACTGAAGACACCTAGTCTGCTCAATTGCTCCTCACATCCAAGTCATTCCTGAGATTTTATCATCTTGTTGCTCTACTCTGAACCTTTCCTAGTTTTAATACAGATGGAATTACACACATTTCTTTTGAAAATACTTTGCCTGTTCTCTCTAGCTTCCTTTAATCTGTTCTTTGGGTTCTCTTTTGAAATATATACTAGCATGTAGCCCATGCGATAATTTTACAAGGAGCAGAAAGCAGCAAAAAGCCAATATACACCATGGGTATCACCACAGAAACAGATATGTGCTTAGAAAAACATAATTCATGTGACCGTACTTACATTATTTCTGTTGCATTGTCATCTTGTAGGAATATATACAGTCAATACAGGCTCCCAGTCAGAGACCTGGGATGATAAATTTGGAAGTTCTTTTATGAACATTATGTTTGTCTGTGTTTGGTTTTGTCTCTGAATATTCCCTTCCATATAATCAGGTTAATGGCTTTGGAATGGAGATTTTGGTACAATAATGGGAGGATTAAAAGGAGAAATTTCTTCAGAATAGATACATGCCATTAGGGTTTTAAACCATCAGTTCTTCAGCAGGTACAGGCTCTAGGATGACAGACTCCAAAGCTGTCGAACGTGCACATGAGAATACAAAGGGTCAAGCTAAGGGAAACAAATCAGGGAACAACCTTGCCTAAGGGTCCCTAGAGCGTGTCCAGAGAAGAGCAACAAAGCTAGTGAAGGGGATGGAGAAAAAGTCTCACAAGGAGCTACTGAGGGGCTGTGGAAACTGGGGTTGTTTAGCCTAGAGAAGAGAAGGCTGAGGGGAGACCTTATTGCTCTCTACAATTATCTGAAAGGAGATTGTGGAGAGGAGGGAGCTGGCCTCTTCTCTCAAGTGGCAGGGGACAGGACAAGAGGGAATGGCCACAAGCTCTGCCAGGGGAGATTCAGGCTTCACATCATAAAAAAAAAATCATGGAAAGGGTCATTGGGCACTGGAACAGGCTTTTCTGGCTTTCTTGCAGGAATTATATGGAAAAGACACCTGCAATCTCATTGGTGTTCATATAGGAATCGTGGGACTTACCAACTGCTTCATGGAAATGGAGTACCTGGCAGCTCTAGTCATAGGAACTTGTATGAGCGTACGTAATTTTCACAGGACTTTGAAGCAAAAGTCACATCTGAAACAGCAGTAAAACTCCTGCCAGCTTCCAAGCCCCTACACAGATTGCAAAAATACATTAACATTGAAGCAAACATATATATATTTAATGATGACAAAATAATGTGTTTTCCCCTAACCTCCTTAATGGAAACAGTTATTGTATTCCTAAATGAAAACTTGAAAACCAGCCAGACAAAGTTGACCAGACAAAATATATCATCTTGAGGCAGAGACCATGGAAACCAAAATGAAAACCAAACTTTACACTAAGGACAGAAACCTCAAAAGAATACATGTTGTGATGTACTGAAACTCAGGTTTCTGTACTTAGTGTAAAGTCTGGTTTTCTATAAACTAACCCATTAAGCTTCACTCAAATATGCCTAGCATACAGCCATTAATTTCTCAAATAAACACACCCCAGTACATATTTAAAATGTATGAAAGTTTCAATTACCCAAATTTATAAAGGAAAAGTAAGTCCTTGTTTTCCAAAAGATAGAAGAAAACATATCACGTGGAATATATTAAATGTCTGCCTAGATTTTAGAGAATACTGTAAGTAGCACAGAGCTGGCACTTTGTTCAAGATGTAAATCAAATTATTGGAGGAAAATATATTTATGGCAAAGGAAAGTTCTGTTAAGAGTTAAGAGCATGAAAGTAATAGCAAGGATAAGTAATGTCTCTTCGGTTCATTCACTTAGCAAGGAGCAGCAGCTTCTATTTTATTACATCACAGCAGGGTCATTAATAGTGACTTTTTAAGTCTACTTGGATTTCTTTCTGCCTGTTGAGACATCCTAGGGATTCTTAGATATTTTCAAAATCATTTTGACTAATTGCATTAGGTCCCATATTGGAATCTTAAATATATTGTAAATAACTGGCATTTTCATGTTTCCAGTCCTTATCTGATGACATTTGCTTGTTGATGTTTTATTAATAACAAGAGCTGCAGCAGTAATTCACTGGTTCATAATGATTTCACAGGACATAGCTGATGCATTCTATCTGAGAGTTCTGCATTCACCTCAAAGATGCTGACAACATTGCCAGTAAATATATGCCTATTCTCATCTTTTTGATCCACTGTCTCTTTTCTATTGCCAGTGTCCAGGCACAGAAGACAGCTCTATGCAGAGAGATTCACAGCCTTCTCACAATCCATTTCAGCTCCTTATTGACACAGTAGGTAGGTCTGCCATCCAGCTTTAAAAATAAACTGATTTGTCCTTGTGTGAGACGGAATCCATTGGCCTGGAGACCCAACAAGGCTGCCAGGTAGCAATGAGATTAGCAGACACATGAGCTCAGGATGCCCAAATCCCCTCTGATATTCTTTCAGAAGGAATTAGGTTTTTCAGTTCTTTTCAGAATAGCAGAGAAGATAACAATCACTTTCTTTCTCCATATTCTCCATAGTTTTTATGATGCTTTTAGCATAGTTGCTCTGATAGGCACAACATCCTGAAACAGGACGTAGTCACACAATACAACGTACAAGGTGGATTTTCAGAGCAGCTAAGACACCCATGCTTTTGCAAAATGGTCACCATTATGAGCCATATGTTGGAAAGGAAGCTGTCTGTGACCTGCCCACAGGGATTATTTCGGTATTAATACAAATGCACATCAAACAAGCAAACAAACAAAGAGTACACTGCAATAGTCTGTTAAACAATGGAGTACACAACATCTCTGCATATGCGTGGAACACTTGCATATGACCCTGTCCTGAATCTTTCTTTTCCACAAACTTTTATGAATGGGAAAACCTGCCAATGTAATTAAAACTTTGGCTCCTGTGTTATTCTTCTTCGTTTTCCAAGGGGCAAACTGTTAGCCTAATCAGGATTCTGCCTGCTACTGCTATTGAAACATAATTTCATAAATAAGTCTCCTTCCCATGAGAAAGGAGAACAGGCTGATGGGCTGCAGATATGTAAGGTCATCTCAATCAGCATTTCAGTGCATAAGGGAAGCAGTGATCCTTCAGTAAGTCAAGGACTCTGAAAACTGCACTGGGAAGGGAATAGCATTTAAAGCACAGATACCTTGGCTATTCAGAATAAAATGAAAATCTTTCTTTGAATGCACTCCAGCTAAGCTTAAAAGCTCATTTCACAAAGTCCTGCTGGTTAAACAAAAGTGGAAATTTCTGACTTTCTGATCCTTTGAGTAGGTACCATTTAAAACAATTGGAGCTCATGGCTTTTAGTTCATGCAGTGATTGGTCTCAGTGCTCAGATAGGAAGAAAGGCTTATATATATGATGGAAGAACATGCAAGGTTTTTTGAGCTTTGTCTAGCTGCAAAATCTTACCTATCATGCATCTCTTTACAAAGGTCTTGTGAGTGGCTCTTTTATCAGTCGCAGAGTCCAATTTTGTATAAGCTAAGGATCTGCATCTTAGATTGTCTCTGGTCACTCAGAGGTTCAGACCTGAAAGTCAGAGATACGGTGGTTTAAGAAGCACGGGAAAGCCAAACTGAATGTGCAAAAGCTGAATGATTTACCACGGGATTTCAGCATGTCCTCTATCTAATTTTGGTGCTGTGCCCATGAAATGTGAAGCTTCTCAGAGCAAGTATGAAATTAAATAAAATACAAACTTTGCAAATAAATGAATCTGACTGCTCCTTATTAACCATGCTTCAGCTCAGTCAATATGTCTTCAGCTTGCAGCAAACAGGCTAGCTGGGAAAATCCCTCATAACTGAGACTGCAATAAAAGAAATGACATCACCTTCAGAAGCACATTTGCAACTGGATACCTTGCGTAACAATTCCATGAGAGAACTCAGGAAACAACCATATTGATACACTTGAAAAAAGTTCATGGTCACCTCCCACAGCAGCTGCCAAACTCCAGGACTGTTTTGCTGCTGCCTTGCCTGTTACCTGGCTAGGAAATTACATTGTGAGCTTTTACTCACATCTCTGCAGATACAAAGACTGATGTACTCGGTGTCCGAGCCTAGGTGACAGCAGTGGGGACTGCTGGGTGGCTTCTGTGTGGAAAGGTCAGAGCTGCCCTAAGCTAGACACAGCTGGTCCCAGCCCCTCTCCAAGCTTACGGCACCAGGGGGGAAAACAGGTTTCTGGAAAGGCCAAAGTTAGCTCAACTAAACAAGGGGGAAGCCAAGGAAGGAGCAGCAGCAGTGGAAGATCCAGTCTGAGGAAAGACAAGGGCAGGAGGTGCTGCAGACCCAGAGCAGGGATCCCTGGAGGGACCCTGCTGGAATAGAGACAACCCTGGAGCCTGGAAAGGGACCCAGGTCACAGTGAGAAGATATTTCCTGCAGAAGCAGGTTGTCCCTGAGGGACTGCAGCCCAGGGAGGGGCCTACACTGGAGAAGAGAGAGTTGTGAGGAAGGAGGAGCAATCAAGGGAGGCTGCAATGGGCAGATCTCAACCCCCATTCCCATCTCTTCACCCTTCAGTAGGAGTGGAGTCAGGACTGGAAGGGTGAACTTGGGCCTGGGAATATGAGGTGTGGAGGAAATGTGTTTTAGCTTTATTCTTTCTTTTTCACTAGGCAAACAGATGAAGTTTCATTGCAGTTAGAGGAGACTGAGGAAGATCCAACTTAAGAAAAATAAAATTTCGTTCATCTAGGACTTGAATGTCATCTTGTTGGTACTGTCACAGACATTCCTCTTGTCAGCCTTTGGGCTGGAAGGCACAAAAATGTGTGAAGGTCTGAAGTAGTCACAGATCACCTTAAACTTAGAGAGGATTGTTGTCATTCCACTGCTTTCAGTTGGCTTTGGACCAGATTTTCCCACTGTCTTCCCAGGTTATGTGCTATGTTGTCCCAATCCAATATTGGGGAGGGTTCTTAAATGATCCCAAGAGGCTGAGATTAAGACTTAGACAGGGTCAGATGCCATACAATCTTGTGATCTTTATTTTCTGGGACAACCGATAACAGCGATAGGACAGAGAGGAAAAGAAAGGAAAAGTTAGAATCCCTAAGCAAGAAAACGGTAGAGATGCAGCTAATTACTACCACCATGAATCCAGTGATGTCCCGTCGGATCGGCCTCAGTGCAGGTGATGATGAAGACACAGCCACAAAGCGACGATGATGCTCCAAGCTCCAGGAAGACCGAGGGGGGAGCACACGCAGCAACACACACAAGGTTGAGTCCACCAAACAATGAAGCAACCAAGCACCCCAAGCCCACCGAGCAACAAAGAAGCAAGAGGCCCCCTTTTTTATTGCCCCTGTCCCCATGATTTCCTAAAACAGTCCACCCATTTCCATGAAGACACTGTCCTCCATGTGTGCATGCCCAGGTGTTCAGCTTGATAGGCACGCTTCGGGTGGATGTCGTGGTTTTTCCATTGGGGACAGTTAGTCTTTGTGGTTAGCAGCTCTTACAAGATCAGCTCTTACAAGATCAGCTCTTTGTTGCACTAATGGTCTCTTACGAGATCGTTGTGGTTGACAGCTATGTTGAGCCAAAGCAGTTCAATAATGGTCTCTTACATATGTCTACTAAAATGTTGTTTTACTTGAGGCCCTGCAACATAAATAACAATATTAATTTCATGGAGTCTTTGGGAGGTGAAGAATTATGCCAGAACACATCAAATTTCTAGGGAAAACAAGATCCAATTTTCATGAAATCATTAAAAGAACACATCTTAAATTTATATTTAGGCTGATTAAAAGCAATAAATGCATTCCATTGCATAATTAATGTTAGCCTAGATCAAGAAATTTTGGGAAAAATCTCAGTTTTCCTGATGCATAAAATTCACTGAAGTTGGAGCTGGTAGAGCTTTTCAACTCCTGCTTTCCAAGGCTAGCGAGGAATCTCAGATGTGAACCTGTTGACATAGTTCTAGCAGTTGTAATTAATGACTGTGGCCCATTTTCTATACTGCTCCTTCAAAGCAATCTGGTCTAATAGACGTGCTGCTGAAAACACAGACCTCTGATGATGTATTACTTACTGGATTGTCACAAGAGAGCACTAGAAAAAAGAAGTACTTTTGGGGTTGTCCAAAATAGCCGTACTCAGTTTGGATTCAGAAAGTCATTTGATAATGTTCTTTCTCTTTCTTTATATATACATTTAAAAAAAAAACACACACAAAACTTTCCTGTGAGATGGATTATCAGACATGTTTTGTCATTTAACTATATGCTCAGTGTGTTGGTTTTGCCTAGTCCTAATGAGTGGGCTTTGTTTAAATGTTAAGACAGAAGCTTCTGCTAATAGACTTTAAACCCCCATCTTTGTCACAACAGTTCCTGATTGCATAGCATCATGAAAAAAATCGCAAGAAGAAAACACAGAAATGCACATATAACCAATCCTAAACTGCAGAGAGAACAGATATCACCTTTCAGTAACAAACTATCTTTATAGGTGTGAAAATTCAGGAATGTATATCAATATTCTATTTCAATATTTTAGGATTTTTACAGTGACTAGGGAAGACTTTCTTTTAAGCTTAGTTTTTCCTCCCTCTCCCACACTGCAACTCTACATTTAGCAATTACTTCTACCAAGCTTCCAGAACTGGTTGTAAAGGTGAACATGATTTTTTAGCTCAGGTCCAGCGTGTGGTTAAGAAAAACAATAAGAGGGAACAGTATATGCAGCTATACTGAGAGATATGCCAAGTTCTTCTCTTCCAAAACACAGCTTGGATCCTTTTCTCCTGCAGTACAGGCAGTAAGAGAAACAAACTAAGGACAGCAAGGCAGAGATCATAGGGACATGCAGCACAGTACTGTCAAATCCATCCTCAAGGCTCTACACCTCACAACATGGACCTATTCTTAGACCCCAAGGATGATTTGGTGTTTGATTGAAGTTAAACCTTAACTTGAGTAATGATGTACCCTTGTGTGTTTGTGTGTCCTTACATGATGGACAGCAGGTCACAGATTTAATCACTTGAGTAGCAGCTTTCTTGGAAAACTCACAGCACCTTTTCAGAAAGCTGCCATGAAAATCAGCAACTGCAGCAGAAAGCATACGTCTCCTCTTCTTTGCAAAGAGCAACTCTCCCTGATTTTGTCAGCTACTTAGCTATCACAGTGGTGAGTAGATACAGAGACATATGCTCCATTACTGAAGCAGGACTGAGGAGTGCATTCCCAAAGGACTTCCCACACTGCCTGAAATCCTCTAAGCAATGGCAATTCCTTTGGATATGCAACAAAATGTCTAACAGTTTTCATTTCTGAGAACTATTCTCCCATTCAGCCCTCAGTTATTTGTTTTCAGGTGTCTTTCTTTCAGTGTGGAGAAAGGACTGTACTCTTCAAAAAATATTTAGATGATGTTCCAAAAAATTATCAGGGCTTTTCTTTTTATGAGTAAGAAATCACTAACAAGTTCATCCGTCATTATAGTAGAAGTAGTCAGCCAGACAGACTTTTTTTTTCAAATAATATCATATGAGCTCCAGAACTTCTACAAATTAAATCTTCTAATTAGATTTGAAGAAAATTACTAGAAAAATAGTTAAGAAGTTACTCTGGGACAACTGCTAGAAATCAATGAGGTATACAGATATTGCTATATTTTCAATATACATAGCTGGTTAACTATTTGAAGGTGAATTTCTAAGGTGTATAAACCCCATTTATTCTGAACTGAGAAAAAAATTAAAATATGCAGCACATGAAGGATCAGCATTACATAAATTTAATGCATTAGTATTATTACATTCCTGAAATTATCATCTTAGTAGGCCTTCACAGAGCTTTTTCACTAAGAGTCCTAACACAGTTCACACAGAAGAGACAAAATACTTATTTACTTGGAGGACATGAAAAAAGACCTTGAATATCTAGATATTAAGGAAAATCTACAAAATCCCTAGTGATTTACATAAGCTAATGAAGTAAAAACCAGGAGGCTTATAGTGTGGTTGTTATTAATCTCAAATTCAATATCCCTGATGATCAGAGGGCTGCAGCTCCTCCCATACCAGGGCAAACTAAGAGAGTAGGGCTTCTTCAGCCTATAGAAGAGAAGGCTCCAGACAGACCTTACAGCAACCTTCCAGTACTTAGAGCTGGCCTAAAGGAAAGTTCCAGGGGTGGTGAGTCACTGGAACAGGTTGTCCAGAGAAGCTGTGGATACCCCATCCCTGGAGATGTTTGGGGCCAGGTTGTATGTGGTTTTGTGGAACCTGATCCAATGGAAGGTGTCCCTGCCCGTGGGATGGGTGCTGGAACTGGGTGATCTTTAAAGTCGCTTCCAATGCAAACCGTTCTATGACTCTGTGATTCCCTGAAATATGTTGATTCATTGACGTAGTATCCTGTTGAACAGAAGAAACCTCTGATAAATTTGAATCAAGAATGGAAAAGCATGTGAAATGAAGAATATCAAGTGCCTGATGCTGAAAATATATTCTGAAACTTGTGTTTAGGACAATGACTTGGAAAGGTGAGTCAGTGCTATGCAGTCAAAGTAGTAGTGCATGTTGTAGAAATTCTTGGAAGAACTTAATGCTCCAATCTTCTCAGATTTATTTATAACTTTGGGGACTTCTTGATGTAGATATTGGCTGGTGGACTACTACAATGGAGACTATTAATCACAGTGACTTCAAAAGCAATGAAGAAATTTTTTACTATGCAATTGTGAAAGTTGCCCAAGTATGAATTATTCCACCTCTCCTTGGCTGTCTCTTGTGTGTACCTTGGCTGTAGTTCAAAGATTTTTCTAAGAGAAGAGTGAAATAATGAAGCTGCAGACAAGAACTGGTGCAATACATGTGGACATATGGCTCTTTCTGCGACTATGTTTTGTGACACGATACAAATGGGGTCTATGTCTCTTACAGATCTGCACGGTATCAGATACATCATTCCTTTTTTTATCTTGTACAATATGAATAGCACAAACATAAAAGGAGTAAATTAATGCTTATAAATCTTCTATTTATCAATAAGAAAATTAAGAAGCTACAAGCTCATGTTTGGCCTCCATGCCTGATGAGCAGAGAGTATCGTTTCCTAATCAACAAAGGAGCTCTGCAAGCTAAAGAAAAAACCAGAATGTTTGCTATTTTTCACAGTCCCTTATTTCATAAACACAAAGTTTGGACATCTGTGACCACAAATGAAGCAGTAGATTTCAACAGCAAAGAATGTGTATGCTTAGATTTTAGAGGCTATAAAATATTATGTTTGCAAGAAATCAGGTAATTTATCCTCACCTACTCATTTAGATTGGGAATAATTCAGTGCCCTTTATCCTGAGAAAACTGAATCGGATTAGAGTTTTCTTTTTTCTCCTACCCAAAACAAAACCAGAAAGGAGTAGAGGTTGGTATGTAGTAGGAGTCATCCAGTGCCTGTGTTGAGGATTATAGAAAACAGAAGATATGGATTAAATCTACCTGTTACTGAAAGGATCTGTGCTCAGATCTCTGTGAAATTGCAAAGAAACTAATCTGTGATCTCTATCATGTTCTGCTCAGAAAAATGTTTCCCAAATTTAGATCTTAGAAATAATTCAGCCCTTTCCTCCTGTCAATGCATAATAAATGTCAATATGCTACAAGCATCTTATGGTACAACATTACATCTCCAGCTTTTAGATTACAAGTTTAACTGCTCTGAATCATGTTGTCTAAGATGGATTGTGATTATGCCTTATTTTTGCCCTTCATCTTTTGCCAGCAGTATTCTTGATCTGGATGAATGCAGATGACTACAACCCAAAAAACTTTGACTCATAATACAGAACCGAAATCTCTGGGACCAGCAATGGATGT
This sequence comes from Clamator glandarius, assembly GCA_033459285.1. Classification (NCBI taxonomy): domain Eukaryota; kingdom Metazoa; phylum Chordata; class Aves; order Cuculiformes; family Cuculidae; genus Clamator; species Clamator glandarius. The sequence continues at coordinate 104,484 of JAUNZM010001846.1, forward strand.
TGAGAAAATAAGTAAAAGTTCTTGAGAAAGAGAGGAGGGTGTTTAGATAATGAAATGATGCAAAGAGGTGTTGATATAGTAACAATCAAGGAGGAGACAGGACGTTGCTGGGTATTTCCCTCTTTCTATTCAATTGAGGGGGATAGACATAGAATCATAGGTTGGAAAAGACCTTAGAGATTATCAGCTCAGACTGTATCTGTGTACTACTAAATCATGTCCCCAAGCACCTCATCTACCTGCTTTTTAAACATCTCCAGGGTAGGTGACTCAACCATCTCCCTGGGCAGCCTGTTCCAGTGCTGCATAATTCCCATTCAAGCAGAAGAGCACAATGCAGTCAACAGCTTGAGAGGCACCTTCTAGCAGCCTTCCAGTATTTAAAGGAATTGCAGGAAATCTGGGAAGGGGTTCTTTATCAGGCAGAGCTGGGACAGGATGAGATGTAATGGTTTTAAACTGAAAGAAGAGAGGTTTAGGTTAGATATTAGGAAGAAATATTTTCCTGTGAGGGTGATGAGGCACTGGCAGAGATTGTTCAGAGATGTTGTGGATGCCTCATCCCTGTAGGTGTTCAAGGCCAGGTTGAATGAGGCTTTGAGTAACATGATCCAGTGGAAAGTGTCCTTGCCCACGGCAGGAGTGTATGAACTGGATGATCTTTAATTCCTTTCCAACCCCAATCAGATACCAGATATCAGATATCAGATGTGCCCAGTTTAAGCCATTCAACATCTTCCGAATTAAACATTGCTACTTTTTGAAAGATTTTCCTTCTCTTAATACAGAACAGTTCAGCTGTACATAAAGACCTTTAAAATCACCCAAAGACCTAACAACTATGTAACAACATCAGCATTTTTCCATTAACTTTTCAATATTTTGTGAATTGTTAAGAAAATCCCTCTATCTCAATTGATATCCCCTGAATCAGAACTTTATATTGTCACTTATTATGTAACATCTTTGGATGCTTAATAATTTCTCAATTTAAATGATGCCAGGAAACAACTAAATTTTAGGAACTTTTATTTAGTAAAGAAAAAGATTAGATATCTTCTCAAATTACCTATACATCTAAGATGTTAATAGTCAGTTGTTTGATGAACTGCCCTACTGTTTTTACTATGATTTGATCTAGCCTAAAGACATGGGCCCTTCTAACACGCTTGGAAAGGAAGAGCTGATACTAAAAAGATGTATTTTTGCTGATGAAGTCTTATTTCTCTTCATTTAGAGTAGTTTATGCAGTCTAGAAAGTTTCTAGACTCAAGATGCAGTTAGTGCCAATAAAGATGACTATTTCCAGATGGCAGCTCATTCCAGTTTCAGGCAAGGTGTCTGTCTCTTCTCGAAGACTGAAAGAGAGCTTGAAGGTGGGGCTTAACGTGGGTGTTTTCTCTGTGGGCATCACCTTTTAAACAAGTTACGCTATATTCCTTTTTATAGTTGAGAAGAAATAGTCATAAAGTCATTTAAAATGTAGAGGCAATGTTTCTTATCTCACATGGGGATGCAAACATCTCATTAGAAGAATCAGTCTCACCCTGTAGATTTTACTGATGTCCTGTACTGCCTTGCCTAGCTTCCCATCTTATTGTCCACAAGGATGTGTATTCCCGAAGGTCCTGGTCATATCCACTTGTTCTATGCAGATGCCTTGGATACAGTATGGGGTTTCTAGTGGCAGTAGATATCCATGTGTTCAAGGAAGCTGATTTCTTCTAGCAGGATTCAGATGGAGATAAGATACCTAAATCTATAGGTCTACTTGTGTACTAAGTGTTTGTGGTCATGTTATAATAAATGATGATAGAGTTAATAAAATCCAGAGGGCAATTCAGCTCTGCTCAAAGTCGACAGTCACTGCCTGGTCACCTGGACTGCTTTCTGGGCTTCCTTCCGGGACTGACACAGCCTATGAGCAGAAAAGTGATGATCTAAGGTGCATTTGCATTTCCTTCTTTCTTACCACTAAGGCAGGCCTCACCAGCTGAGAAGCACTCACTGAATTATCCAAGATGTGCCAGCCTTTCTGAAGTTACTCCAACCCATTTCTATCAAGCAACCCTGGGGAAAATCATTTGCAAAACTGGAGGGTTGAAAGTATCATCAGAGTCCCTGGGTAATTTTGACTGCAGGGGCTGCCTGACAATTTATATAAATAGACAATCAGCCTGCTAGTTCAAGAATAGTACCTAGGATAAAAGTCATAGGTCTTCCCTAACTGTAGACACAATCTGTGCAGTACATACATAAATTGGAAGTATCAGATAAGCACAGAGAATTATGAGTTTTAGACAAGTTCAGTTCAGTACTTTAGCCCAAACCTCAGGCACCAAGGGGACAAGCAGCTAATCAGGTGAGCCTGAAGGCCACCAAGGACCATTGTGAGATCAATTGGCACATCATTTTAATGGTCACTGGAAGGAATAGGAGTCAGTAAATTATGGATTCCCGTGCTGGCTGGGACCTGGCACATTGCTGCTAATAAACGTTATGGTGTGAAATACAGTATGGCATGTGAATAATAATAACTTGGAGCAGAAAAAGGCTATAAAAAGAGGGAAGTTGTGGGAGAAATGGCTTAAAAACCTCCGTTTTCTTCTTTTTGCATAAACTTTTTTTTTTTTTCAGGTAGATAAATGGATGCCATGCATTTGAACAAGCAGATATTTATGTCTCAGGGAGAGAACATTTTGTTGAGCCTAACAGAGACCATTATCATAAATAGCCACATTCTGGTATATCATCCAGCACAGTCTATGCTATGGTTCTTGAATACAACCAAACAAAATGGGTTTAAAGTAGAAGATATATTTTTAAACAGAAGGACATACAATCTGTGTTTAAGAGCAAAGAATGATCCTGAAATTTACAGTTTTTGAAAGTTATGCATATGAATACTATTGAAATCTAGCAACATACATTTTACTTCTGTTTCCCTCATACTGTTTCAGTTTTCTTGTTTTTGATGTCCATTCAGTGCACTAGTTTTTGCTGCAGTCTATTACATTAAAGTGCACTCTTAATATTAAATAATATCTCTTTTTGGATATACTCAAAGACCATGGTTAAACCATATCCTAAATCCTTTAAAGCTAAATGACATCTGTCTATTTATGCCAGGAATAATACTCAGAAAAAATAGAAGAGTAACTATTTTGTTTACTAAACCTGTTCAATATGGATTTTGAATACTACAAGAATTATGATCATTTTCAAATTTACTTTCATGTAAGTTGTTGGAAAGCCAAAATACTACGACTTCAAAGAAAACCACACCAATACTATTTTATCTGCTTTATTCTTGTATTTGCACACTTGTTAGACAAATATACTACCTCATAAAGTCACTTGGTCCAACCTACAAGGCAAAGCAGAGTCTGCTAATAATAGGCCAGGATGCTTGGAACCTGTATTATACTAAAAGAAGCAATTCTGTTACGAAGTATGTAGGTAATAACCTATAACAAATAGAATGGGTATATTTCCATATAAGTATTTTTATATGGACATTTTCAAATGGCATTGTTTTATGAAAAGGTTTTGAAGCCCCTTTATTCTACTTCTCTTTTTTAGCTGACTAGATAATGAAAGCAAAAAAAAAAAAATAGAAGATAGGAAATGAAGAAAAGGGGGAAAAGAAAAAATCAACTTTGAGAAAGGGAAAAGTTTGAGCGTCCACATTTTCTTGGAAGTCAATGAAAGTATGTAGAAAATTTGTCTCCTCTGGGACAGTGACCTGGTTAAACATATTTAGCTTAGGTTTTCAGAGGAAGGTAAACTGCTACTGCAGCTCAAACTTACTCAAAAGTAGTCATGTTGTATGTGAACACAAAATTAGAAAGATCAAACTATAGACTGGGTTGAGAATGGATTAAGAGCAGCTCTGATGAGAAAGACTTAAGGGTGCTGGTGGATGGAAAGCTCAACATGAGCTGGCAATGTGCAATTGCAGCCAAGAAAGGCAAACAGATCCTGGACTGCATCAAAAGAAGTGTAACCAGCAGGATGAGGGAAGTGATTCTGCCCCTCTACGCTGCACTTGTGAGAGCTCAGCTGGAGTACTGTGTTCAGTTCTGGTGTCTTCAGCAAAGGAAGGACGTGGATCTGCTAGGTTGAGCACAGAGGAGGGCCTCAAAGATGATCAGAGGGCTGGAGCACCTCTTGTAGGAGGACAGGCTGAGAGAGTTTTTCTTCTTCAGCCTAGAGAAGAGGAGGCTCTGAGGAGACATTATAGTAACCTTCCAGGACTTGAAGGGGGCCTACAGGAAAGCTGGAGTGGGGGTCTTTGTCAGTGTGTGTAGAGACAGAATGAGGGGTAATAGTTTTAAACTGAAAGATTTACGTTACATACTGGAATGAGGGTGGTAAAGCACTGGCACAGGCTGCTCAGGGAAGAAGTGGGTTCCCATTCCTGGAAGTGTTCAAGGCCAGGTTGGATGAGGCTTTGAGCAACCTGATCCAGCACAAGGTGTCCCAGTCAATGGCAGGGGGAGTGGAATTGAATGACCTTTAATGTCCCTCCCAGCCCAAACCATTCTATGATTCCAGGAAGTACCAGGTAATCAGACCTTCTCACAGCAGTTTTATTCTACTCTCTTAGTAAGCATAGATTAGTGACCTTATTTAATATCTATAATTCTCTGAATGATGCAATACTATTGGCATGTACACCATTTCAGCAGAAACAGATTTTTTAATTGTTGCCTGAATGTGGTATAGATTTCTACAAGAAAAAGAAAAAAACCCAAAAAATAACAAACCAGTAACTTTTACTTATGTGCCCATGAGAGCACATAAAATGCCAGGAGGAATCAGCCAGAAAAGTCAATGACAAGAATGATGAATTCTTTCTGTAAGTATCATATGTTCCAAGCACTCAATTAAGCTATTAGCCAGCAAATGTGGAACAACTAACTGTAATTACCCTTGCTAAAGGCTTAGAATCTGTTTGCAGAATTTGGTGCCATGGGCTTCACTGCACTGATGACTGTATTTAGCCTACTTAGAGGAAAAAAGCATGCTGGAAGTTAAGATCAATGATAGCATTATTTATATATGCCTAAATAAACAAAATATTAAAAAGGTCCAAGGAAAACTGTTCAGAATTTAGTAGGCAAGAAAGCAGTAAATATATGCTATGATTCCTTAAAATTATATATATATATATAAGATATACACACAAATATGAAGTGTGTTTGTATATAATATGATAGAGTATATATAATTATGTAAAATACCAATTTATGCTTTAAAATTATATAAAATATAACTCATAGAATCATAGAATAACCAGGTTGGAAGAGACCCACGGGATCATCGAGTCCAACTATTCCTATCAAACACTAAACGATGCCCCTTAGCACCTCATCCACCCGTGCTTTAAACACCTCCAGGGAAGGTGAATCAACCACCTCCCTGGGCAGACTGTTCCAGCAACCAATGACTCTTTGTGTGAAATTGTTTTCCTAATGTCCAGGCTACATCTCCCCTGGCGGAGCATGTGGCAATTCCCTCTCGTCCTGTCTCCTGTCACTTGGGAGAAGAGGCCAGCACCCTCCTCTCCACAACCTCCCTTCAGGTAGTTATAGAGAGCAATGAGGTCTCCTCTCAGCCTCCTCTTCTCCAGGCTGAACAACCCCAGCTCTCTCAGTTGCTCCTCAAAAGATTTGTTCTCCAGCCCCTTCACCGGCTTCGTTGCTCTTCTCTGGACTCGCTCCAGAGCCACAACATCCTTCTTGTGGTGAGGGGCCCAGAACTGAACACAGGATTCAACGTGCAGTCTCACCAGTGTCGAGTACAGAGGGAGAATAACCTCCCTGGACCTGCTGGTCACACTGTTTCTGATACAAGCCAAGATGCCATTGGCCTTCTTGGCCACCTGGGCACACTGCTGGCTCATGTTCAGTCGGCTGTCAACCAGCATCCCCAGGTCCTTCTCCTCCAGGCAGCTTTCTAGACAGACTTCTCTTAGTCTGTAGCACTGCATAGGGTTGTTGTGCCCCAAAATACAGGGCCTGGCATTTGGCCATGTTAAACCTCATGCCATTTGTCTCAGCCCAGCAGTCCAGCCTGTTCAGATCCCTTTGCAGAGCTTCCCTACCCTCCAGCAGATCCAGACTTTCACCCAGCTTAGTGTTGTCTGTAAATTTGCTAAGGGTGCACTCGATGCCTTCATCCAGGTCATTGATAAAGACATTGAACAGGGCTGGACCCAGCGCTGAGCCCTGGGGAACCCCACTTGTCACTGGCCTCCAGCTGGATTTAACCCCATTTCCCACCACTCTCTGGGCCCGGCCATCCAACCAGTTTTCCACCCAGGAGAGTGTGCACCTGTCCAGTCCAGAGGCTGACAGTTTGCGTAGCAGAATGCTGTGAGAAACTGTGTCAAAGGCTTTACTGAGGTCCAGAAAGACCACATCCACAGCCTTTCCCTTGTCCAGCAGCCGAGTCACTTTGTCATAGAAGGCGGTCAGGTTACTCTGGCAAGACCTGCCTTTTGTGAACCCGTGTTGACTGGGCCTGATCACCCGGTTCTCTTGCATGTGCTTCAAGATCACCTGTTCCAAATGTGTTCTTACATATAATACACGCATATATAATTATACAAAATATAAACCAAATATATATATATATATATATAACTCATAAAAAAATCCTACATTTTGTAACCCCCTGCTATAATGTTTCTGAATTTTTATTGAGGATGTATCATGTGAGACAGACACTTGGTCTAGTTCTTATTAATTGTGGCAGAGGTTCTGAACAAACTGCTTCATGTACTAGAAGCAGGGCTGTGTTATCTCTTTATCCAGCTTAAATGGTCAAGTGACTGCAATGCTCTTGAAACCAGATTGGATTTTCTAGAGTTTGCCTGAGCATCCTATATCACAAGAGTTTATTTTCCAGGATATTCCAAACAACAAGAGGAAAATCATCATTTGCTCTCCAGCTAAGGCATTTTACAGCAGTGGCCAAGGAGGAATCACACTCCCTGTTGCAGAACAGTGCATTGAGATTGCCTTGTTTAGTTACTCTCCAAAACTGGAATAGATATAGTGGGAAACTTTTCAAATTGTTCAAGTTATATATTTGAACTGATACTTGCACTGAGCATAATAAGGAAGACCCATGCAGCAGGATGCACTTGAATCTATTCTCATGTCCTACTTGACCTCTTTTCCACTTTGCCATTACCACAGAGAGACCATAAAAACAGTAAGTTAAGGAAATATTGAATTTACATGGGAAAATATTAATTTTTAATTCAAGCAGTTCCCTATTATGATTTATGAATCTGGATGGGTGAAGAACAGAAAGGAAAGAATGGAATTACTGGCTGACTATAATGATTGCATTTTGAGTCAGATAAGTGTCTGAATATAAAATATATCTGAGCAGAAACCTTTGAACATTTTGACAGAAGTAGTACCTGGTACCAGCTTGCTAAAAATTTACACTAGATCTGCAAGTTTCAAGCAGTAAAGTAGAGACTGTTCTTCCCTTATCCATGGTCATTCTCAGCCAGGTATTTTTGTCACCTGGAGCAAAATTGACAGCCCATGCTTTCTACAAGTTTATTTTCACTCTGTGTGAGTGTGTTTGATCTTTGTGATGAATTTTCTATTTCTCTTCTCAATAGAAAGTTTAACTAGAAGAGAATAACTGGAATTGTGCCAATTGCAAAGAGATCTGAGGAAATCTGAAGAAAAGATGAAGACTTTCTACATGCCACTGAAAGCATTCCAATGAATTTTACCTTCAGAGCAGAAATAGCTTAGCAAAGTCAAATAAAATTCAGTTTGTATACCACAACTTCTGGTAAGTGCCTGTCCAGTCCCTTCATGAGAATTCCCATCTTTTTCAAGGTTGTTGGTTCATGCATCTGTGAAGAAGAAACATGCATGGAAATTTGTTTATCTTTTATAGTTCTACTCCCTTAGGAAGAAGAAATGGTGGATGCATATATCTCATACAACAACTTTCCCTACTTGAAGTGACCCTTACTAATTTGCTTGGGCACAACAGAGAGGTTTTGAAATGGACTACATTAATCACAGTTTTGAATTATCTGTCAATATCCAAAAAACATAAAAATAAAAATTATAAAGTGTAAGCAAAATATTATGAAATAAAAATATAAATTATAAAGATATTATAAAGTATTTTAAATAACAGCTGAGCATAGTTTGATATATTGTCTGAAATCCAGGCAAGGTTACTTGTTCTCTGCTAAACCCCTGGCTGTTACTGCCTCATAAAGTTGGGCATTCCTCTCTTCTGTGTTATTTACTGACTATCTAAAAATGAATAATAAAACAACGCCAACCTGTGACTGCCATTGATGGACCCAGTTCTACAGCCCTTCCGATGTCAGAGCTGCCATGGAAGCCATGACTAAGTATTGCAGTAGAACACCTCTGTACTACTAACATGAGATTTATTTTTGTAAAGCTGCTTTAAAATACATATGTTTGACAGAGTCAAAGTTATTATTTTCCCCATTAAAGGAATATCATTATTTATGGAGTGCTTAAATCCAGGACATTATACTTATGATATCTGCTCTCCTTTCCACAACAACAGTCACTTGCAATGAGACAAAGAAAAGAATGAACAAAGGCATTTCTAGGGTAGATCTTAGGCAGTCTACCTTTGTTTCTTGTGTCATCAGCTCAAAGAAATATCCTCCTCCCTTCAGACCCCTCGATGAAACTGCTGCTGGGAGGAAAGTGCTAGCAATGATTCTTTAATAAAATGAAAAGTTGTGTGCTGCAGTCCTCTGCTGTGTCTATCAGTTGTCATTATGTATTTTTTCTATGGGCTAGTTAAAAATGTTGCATAGTTAAGAAGCTCATGGGCAATGCCAGACTAGAAGTGCTTTGGAGACCAACATTAGAATTCAAAATCACCCTGATGAACAAGTGCAAGGAAGTGATTCAGTAAGTACAAGAGACTTTATCTGAAACACCAAAGCATTAAGACTCTAGTCCAATTTGGTCATCTCTATCCCTTACAACTTATGAATACTGATCCCTCAAGAAAGTCAATCCATCTTCCTATTTAAAATACCTGTCATGGGAAGGAATAGTACACTTTGAGATAGTTAGTTCTTTCCAGGGTGACCACTGAGACCAATAAGCATGTTACACTGGCCTAGAAGCTACTCTAGTGATGACAATGATAGATAGAGTAAAGATTTTTTGGTTTTCAACTTAGGGAATATAAGCAAAGAAGTGACACTTTGGGCAGCAGTTTGTCAGAGAAGGATTTGGGGATTAGAGTGGATCAAGGGCTTAACAGGAATCAGAGTGTCATGCTGTCACAAGGAAAGGAGGACATCAGTGCTGGTCCTTCTATTCTGCTTAGGACTGGAAAGCTGTCCGTTGCGCATCTGCATTCATTTCTAGGCACTGAATTTCAATAAAAATGTAAATCAACTGGAGAGGTTCCAGAAGACAGCATCAGAAGTAATGACAGGTCTGCAACACATGGCCTTTAAGGGAACATTAAAAGAACTGGAATTAAAGTTGGTAAGAATAGGGAGAATTGAGAGTAAAGACCTGAAAACAAAAATGTATTTGGTACTAAACAATCCTCAGTTGGTGAGGATTGTTAAGTACCAGGGAAGATTGCCTATAAGGTGATGGAATCTTGACCATAATGATTTTGATAAGTTGGCCATCTACACATTGTTTAGCAATGAATGACACAATTTCAAATGGTGGATGGTTCGGTGATGCTAATGAAGAATTCTGTTTAGGGGGAAGTGAAAAGGAGTTTTTTCATTATACTGTGTTGCCCAAGTGGTCTATCAGTCCAATAAAATAAGAGGAAGTTTATAACTGAAAGTTTATTCGTTGCTTTTAAACCCTTTTACTGTCTTTCTGCTTGCTCCTTTGCTACAGTAACGTGCACAAGCATTTAAATGGTTTGTGTTTGTTTTTCAGATCATCTCCCAATTAACAAAATTCACAGAAGCCACAACCCACAGCCACAGCACTGCCAACAGTGAGGGCATCTATGACTTCTTGGACTTCCCTTCAGGCCTGCCTTACTGCAAGGATACATTCAGTAAAAAAGCACAAGAGTCTCTTTCAATCAGTGTCATCACACTTGTTCTTGAAGTTTATAGAATCATAGAATAACCAGGTTGGAAGAGATCCACCGGACCGTCGAGTCCAATCATTCCTATCAAACACTAAACCATGCCCCTCAGCACCTCATCCACCCATGCCTTAAACACCTCCAGGAAAGGTGAATCAACCACTTCTCTGGGTAGCCTGTTCCAGCAACCAATGATCCTTTCTGTGAAAAATCTTTTCCTAATGTCCAGCCTAAACCTCCCCTGGTGGAGCTTGAGGCCATTTCCCCTGTCACTTGGGAGAAGAGGCCAGCACCCTCCTCTCTACAACCTCCTTTCAGGTAGTTGTAGAGAGCAATGAGGTCTCCCCTCAGCCTCCTCTTCTCCAGGCTAAACAACCCCAGTTCTCTCAGATGCTCCTCATAAGGCCAGTTCTCCAGCTCCTTCACCAGCTTCGTTGCTCTTCTCTGGACTCGCTCCAGAGCCTCAACATCCTTCTAGTGGTGAAGGGCCCAGAACTGAACACAGTATTCAAGGAGCGGTCTCACCAGCTCATCACATGCTTAAGGACTTCACTCAACAGGAGACTAAAACCACAGTAAGTGAGTGATGAATCCAGGATTCATATTTGATCTGTGCATATAAAAAAGGTGAATGCAAAATTCCCTTCTTATGCCAATAAAACAGCTATTTCAGGACCTTTATTGCATTTTTAATACCTCTAAATATTTCACCTTTATAGATTGTATTATTTATATATTGCAATCCGTGTCATCCCCTCAGGCTGTGTCAGGACACTACTCCTGGTTAGAAATAAATTGCTTTTACATATTTTCTTCAGGGGAACTCTGGCACAAATAGTAATGAGCACTCCTTCTAAGTCACAGATAACAGGCTGATAAATTGTTGTTCTTAGCACCGATTTTGAACTTCTTGCCCTGAAGGATTTGCATTCCTGTGCATAATACGAGGTGGGTTGTTCTATTAATAGGCCACAGACTACTTCAGAAGGGAGAACTGAGTGCAAACCTAACTCACCTAACTTTGGACAACTAATTTTGGTGTGCTTAGCCTAAATTTTTTAGCTAGGTTTCTGAAATACTGAGAAGAAAATGATGAGCATTTCCAGCAGGTGTTTTAGCCCAGCTGATCTGAATGGTCCACCAGATATGCCTGACGGGGATCATGACCAACTCAGACATCATACTTTATTTCCTGAAGTGTGATGGGAATGCATCTAAATCTTACAGAAAGATTGTTCCCTAGATTTGTCAGATGGTTAAGTATGTGGGAGTTAGTGGTTATGTTTCATAGACCATTGATTTTAATGTAACCATGTGAGTTGATCATCTAAGCAATCCAGCTCTCTTAGCTTTCTTCTTCCATGTCTTACTCTTGCTGGATGTCATGCATCAGCTTATGTATCTATTCAAAAAAAGAAATAATTTTTCAAAGACAGCTTTCCGCAAATCAGGAAATTCCAACAAGGCTAGTAAAGCACCCTTTTAGTTCTGCACTTTCAGTGTTCCTGAGTGATTTTCTTTCACAGTCATCACCTTTGACCAGAAACATTTGAGAGAGGAGCCAGTATCAAAGATAAATCCTTCAAAAATCAAATGAAAATGTGACAAGAAAGAAGATCTTATTGATGCTTCTGTTCATAGAAAGATGCACTATCTGATCATTCTTAAATAAGGAATCCATGTAGGGAGGTCACTTCATAAACATCTCAAGCATCAGAACAAGATTTAATCAGCCTTTATGCTTTATTAGGTAACCAAGAATCTAGTACCCAAATCAAGTAGAAAATGGGCTTCAACAGCTTCACTGCTCTAGGCATAGCCTGTTTATGCATGTTTCCCATATTCGCTCATGTATATAAATAACATTAATTCATGTTGGAGTGAATATGGCATTGTGCACTGAGGTCCAGTTTCAGGTTTTGAAATGCTTTGAGATGTAAGGGTTGCCTCTCTTCAGAAAATGTTTTCAAGGAATTGGGACGCTGAGGCACATTAAATCATGAAGGGCAGATTAAAGCTGAATATCATCGTGGGAAAGATGGTAGAGTGAGGACCAGTAAGAGAAGGCAGTGTAATATAAAAGAATAACAAAAAAAAAATCCGGTTGTCCTTCTTGCAGAATTAACTTAATCATGACTGTGTAAAGCATTGAAAGACTTAGGATACTGATTACTAAGCTGCGGTGGTTGGATGCTGCTGATTGATATGGCCTATGAGACGTTTCAGACTCAGCATTGTCTCTCTTAGTCTTACCTATCTCACGCTCACTGTAAAGCTCCATCCCAGCAAGACTCCGGCACAGTTATGCTTCCTGTGCTTCTGTCCTTATGCAGCATTAAATACAAAGTCCTGGACAAAGTCCCAAACGATGACATTCACTAAATACTGAAATGGATGCCTTTGACATTTGAGCCTGAATAGCCACTAGAATGGCTTCTTTCGACTCATAGCTTTGGAAAAGTTTAAAAGAGCTTAAAAATGTAATAAGAGGTTAAAAAATTATTCTTTCTTAACAACTATTTCCTTCCAATCTTCTAGAAAGTAAATATCTCAATCTTTTTTTAAGGTTACTAGTGTTTGCAATTAAAATGCTTACTCTCTTCCTGGCATCCCAAATAATATGAATTCCTTTTTACTGGAGAAAGTCTATAATATGTAAAGTAAATACACAAAACTAACACAGTAGCTGAGGTCATCAGTGGCTCTTTTGCAGAGTCAGTAGAATAAAGTTTGTTCTGAACTCCCTTCATTTCTTTAACTCTATTTGGGAATCAAATGAGAGTTCTGAGATATCCCAAAGACTTGACATAAAAAAATGTTCTAGTATAATGAGGGCCATCTCCTGGAGCCCTCTAGAGAATTCAGCTGATGCACAGCTTACTTGTAAAGAAAAGATGTGCTAACACACCAGCCTCCCTTGGGAGCAGGAGTGTGTTGGAATGGAATTATGAAATACTCAGGTCTAGGAGAATCCTCTCCTGGATGCATACTGCTAAGGATGAATGATCGGATGTTGTAGGAGCATATTGTGCTGTCAGTGGGAGGAAGAGGCACCTTTCAAAAGCTATACTACTGGACAACAACTTCAAGTTATCCACTAAACAACAGCATGCATATAAAGCATGAAGTATAGCCCAAATGCATCAGCAGCTACTGTGGGGATTGTACAGAACACATACATGATTGCTCACTGGGTGGCTTTTAGGTGTTCCTGATGTCCTCCTTCCTGCAGCAGAGCAAAACCAGCCACTGTCCTGAACCAACCCCAAATCCTGTGGAGATGGAGGGATGTCTGACACTGGAGGAAGTGTGAAAACCCGATAGGCTGCCCTTGGAGGTCTCATAAGCCAACACTGAAACTCTACAAATTATATCATTGCAAATCACGTAATAGTGCTATAGAGGGTTCATCTCATCAGCCTGAGTCTTATGTCTTAATAGCCTTTCCCATTATTTGTTTGTTAGAATAGAGTTTCCCTGCTTAGAGTATTTGAAAGGGATTTTTCCCAAGTAGAGCCAATGACTGCTTTTATTACTGTCTCCTCTGACTGCCAAAAGTGGAAATTGGTTTATTTAATCACCGAGATTATGCACATGTCTCGTCTTTTTTATTATAGACATTTTTATTAATTTTCATAATCACTACAGCTTTTCTTATTACTGCTACTTTCATTTCTTCACTGATTTTTAAAATGCAAGGGTCAAGTAAGGCCTGAAGGCCAGGTTTTCAATTACTGTTGAGTATAGAAATATTAACTAGGAATTAAGAAATATAGAGGACTTAATGATGAGTTTGAATAGCTTTTCCTTTGGGACATTTTAACTGATGTCTCTGTCATCTTTTAGGAGACTTCACCAACAATGATCAATGTATAGCTACAAACCACCAATAGGATTTCATCATCAACAACAGGATTTCATCTATGACGATTCTCAGTCAATACATTCATGTTGCCTCCCTCACAAATAAAAAGGCTCTTCCAAATGTGTGCTAGAATCATAGAATGATTTGGGTTGGAAGCGACTCTCAATGATCCTCTCATTCCAATGCCTCTTGCCATCTAAAGATCTGTGCAACATGACATTGACACTTCCAGAGATGGAGCATCCACAACTTCTCTGGGAAACCTGTTGTAGTGCCTCATCACCCTCATCACACAAAATTTCTCCTAAAATCTAATCTAAATCCATCCTCTTTTAGTTTAGAACTGTTAACTCTTGTCCTGTTGCTAAAAGTCCAGATAAAAAAAAATCTCTGTCTTATAAATCCTCTATCCATATTGAAAGCCAGCAATAAGGTCTTCCTGGAGCCTGCTCTTCACCAAGCTACAAGACCAATTCTCTCAACTGATCTTCGTAGGACACCTGTTGCAGCTGGATGTAGCCATCCAGCCAATTCCTTAGCTATCGAATAGTCTATTCATCAAATCCATCTCTTTCCAGTTCAATGACGATTGTTGTGTTGGACTGTGTCAAAGGCCTTACAGAAGTCAAGGTAGATGAAATTGATGGTTATTCTGTTATTCATCAGCACAGTCACAAGTACAATTTGTCCTTTATGAAGCCATGGTGGCTGTCTCTAATCACCCCTTTTCTGGAAATACTGATTATTTAATTTTTGCATATTTTCTCAATATTTATTTAAGGTGGGTTGTGAAGAGTGCATTTGTTACTACTTTATTCAGGTATTCACCTGAAAAAAATGTATATGGTAGTTCCTTTGATTTGGTTTGGGTTTTCTATGCTGTGAAAAATTACATATTTTGCAACAATGTATGCTTTTGGGAAAACAACTCTTTCACCAGTCCATTTCATTGAATTTTTTTTGGCTTTAATTAGCTACCAACTGAAATGTGAACATTTAGTTGCTAGAAAGCAAACAACAGAGCTCTTAATCTTCAGCTTTTTTGTGGAAAACATTTTGCAATTAGATGTAGAGCAGTCATGCTGCCTCCGTTCACAAAATTATTTCTTCCTCATAATTCCAAGGACTGCATTTGCAAATAAAACTGTGTGAGAACTGCTCAGCTGGATCAGTCAATGGTCCCTTTTGCCCAGAATTAAGTCTCTGAAAGGAGAATGTAATAGATGTTGACAGAAATCGTATCAGAAACAAGGCAAGTAAAGATTAATATTAGCCTATATATAATATCAGTTCAGACCTGGTGAGATCGCACCTCAAATCCTGTGTTCAGTTCTGGGCCACTCACCACTAGAAGGATGTTGAGGCTCTGGAGTGAGTCCAGAGAAGAGCAACGAAGCTGGTGAAGGGGCTGGAGAACAGGCCTTGTGAGGAGCGGCTGAGAGAGCTGGGGTTGTTTAGCCTGGAGAAGAGGAGGCTGAGGGGAGACCTCATTGCTCTCTACAACTACCTGAAGGGAGGTTGTAGAGAGGAGGGTGCTGGCCTCTTCTCCCATGTGACAGGGGACAGGACGAGAGGGAATGGCCTCAAGCTCCACCAGGGGATGTTTAGGCTGGACATCAGGAAAAAAATTCATGGAAAGGGTCATTGGTCACTGGAACAGGCTGCGCAAAGAGGTGGTTGAGTCACCTTCCCTGGAGGTGTTTAAAAGATGGGTGGATGAGGTGCTGAGGGGCATGGTTTAGTGATTGATAGGAATGGTTGGACTCGATGATCCAGTGGGTCCTTTCCAACCTAGTGATTCTATGATTCTCTGATTACATCTGAATCACAGATACCTGTTCTTTGTGAGTTTTTCCTAACCCATTTTGAGTCAATGTATACAGTTGGCTTCCATAACAGCCTCTGGTGATGTATTCCATGACTGAAACGTGCATTTGGTACAACACTGTGTAAATTATTTGTTTTATGTAAAACTGTGGAAAATCCTTTTATTTTAAGTCTACTGCCTGATCATTTAAGAATTTATGCCAAAGTTAGGTACAGACTTGAACAGAAAATTCAAAGAGAATTGTATTCCACTACATGCAGGAAAGCCTGTTGATTTTTTGCCATTGCAAATTCTGCAATGGGTTTTTCTGTGAGTATCCATAAGGCTACAGTGCAATAAATGCATTTAAAATTAGTCTTTTATGTCATACTTTCTCTTATGTCTTAGTGTCATTCCTCATCATTCTCTGAGTATTCCAGGAAATCTAAAAATGTTCTGTGAAGCTCTATAACCTACCTTTGGGGGTCAAAATACTTTAGTTCTCATATCCCAATATTTCTCACTTACAGCATGCTTTACCCCATCAGTCTTCATATTTTCTGGTTCATGTCATGTACCTTCAGTGCACAAGTTGGGCTAGATCACCTTTCAAAGTCTATTCCTACCCAAAACATTCTGTACTTCTGTTATTCTTGTAATGTCATAGTCTTATTTAGGCATATAAATGGTCTCAGAATTCACTATCTTTTTCTACCCCTGAAGTTTCCATTAGTGTGATTTTTTTATCGGCATAGTTCACTCTGTTTGCGTGGACAAAGTTGTTGATTTGCTTATCCATCTTCAGGCCATCTTGGTGAGGATGCATCTGGCCTACCATGCACACAGAGCAACATTTCACTAGATGAACTGGCACCTTGGTGACTCTGGAAGAGTAGTAAATATTGGAAAAATCCTGGAGACTACTTGGCACCCATGAGGCTTGCTTAGCCTTCCTAATTGGACTTACAAATGTTGTTTTTCAATATCAAGCATTTGCAGACAGATTTAGGCATACATTATTTTTTTTTAGATTTGTGGTTCAATTTTAATTATAGTCTTATGCAACTATGGAATGGAAAATATGATATTCCTAAATCTCAAGATTAGCTAGTTGGTCTTCAGAACAAATAGAAAGATCTGGGGAACTGGTTTGACTTTTAGTCACTTAGCTTTTTTGTAAACGGTTCATAAATCCATAAAATGCCAAAGGTTTCTTCTGGACTTACGGACCTGATGGGCCCCCTTGATATCCATGAAGATTTCAGTTTGTGCAGAAATTTATTTTTAAGCAGAGGCATTAACAGATCTCTTTATTCCCTTCGGCTGCCTATTTCCATAAAGTATTGATGACTATGATGTTTCTGACTTCTGCCTCTCTGTTAAATTTGTCTGAAACTGGCCCATACTCCAAATATAGTCGAAGAGATTGGTAAAAACAGTGTTGTTTACGTGTTACTTTGAGATAGAGCGCCTGGCCCATGTCTGGAGAGTGGAAATTAGGAATTTGAGCTGGTATAGCTGGCCTGTGTTACAGTTTAATGAGAATGACCTGACCACTTTTCTGACATCATGCCATTGAACCTGTGTTATTATAAAAATAACAGCACTAGAAACTCTGCTTGTTTTCCACTGAAATCCATAACCCAAGTCTGGATGGCTTTATGTGGGAAGCATGGCTTGGGAAGCTTACACATTTAGGTAAAAACCAAGAATCCACAAATAAAATCAACATGACAATTTTTCAGGAGAAAGTGCAATTTAATCTAAACTTTTCAAAGTAATGTAGCCTGTTTCAGTGGCATTTTTAATGTGAATATGATAAAATGAACCATCACTACTTGATCTTTTATTTTTGAGAAAGTTTTTCTTTTCAGAAAACACAACCCTCGCAATTTCCCTTTAAATGAATATCTTAGTTTACCTTAGTATGTTGTTCTTTCTATTGTGCAGAAACTACTGAATCAAATACACTGTACACTAATAAAGCACAGATGAAGGTATTAAACTGCATTTTTTAGCTCATGGGGAAAAGCATACTAATTTTTTACCATTTTTTAGGAAATAAAACTTTGCCACACCGAAATTCTGGAGAAAAAGCCCTGTTTTGTTACTGTTCTTAGCGTAGTGTGAACTACAATACATTGAAGAATACTAAGCACAGAAGCAGGACTCTGCATAATGACTGTGTAAGGAATCTCAGACAACATTTGGCTGTTCTTTGTGAGCCTTCATTAACTCATGTTTCTATTTGCTCTGTTTCTGCCACATCTTACTTGTTCTCATTGGGAAAGTCACCTCTCCTGTACAAAGCCTGAAATCACAGGCACCATTGGAGCATCTCCTTGGATTGTGTCAAGCTGCAGATCGTCAACGTGATACCTGAGCAAGCAGCTGCCTTGTTAGCAGGATGTGGCAAGAAATGTGGCACATTAAGAGTATTTAAAACTTCCTCTGAGGCTGTTCTTTCAAGAAATATAGATACAGCCACTGAGACAGGAATACACATTCTATTCAACTAAAGTCCTTGCAAATCAGCAAAGCTCTTTCTTTAATTTAGCTGACTTCAGCTTGGGCCCAGCCACATAAAAGATGTTTCTCTACCATACAAGGAGCAGAAGGGTCAATCATTAACACTAGAAGATTAATGCAACATGGGCTGGGCTCCTTTGCTTTTCTACATAAGGTAAGAAAGTAAATATGTTTCACCTACGTCTTTTCAGTGTTGTCATGGTTTAGCTCTGGCGTGGCCTTGTTGGCAGCTAAATGCAAACAATTGTGTAAACCAATTCCCATCCTCCTCCTTGGAAAGAGGGAAATGAAATGAGAGAAAGAGGCTTGTGGGTTGCAAAGTAAAGCTAGAACAGCTTTAAGGAAACAGTAAGTGTGATAAGGAATGTACCATTAATAAAAAATAATAATATATAATAAATATATATAAATGCGTGGAAGCACACACACTCCTCATCAATGACTGCATCACCACCGATGCTGCAGAGCAGGCATGGGGAAAAGGTCGAAGGCTGTACTCAGTGGTAGGACAGAACTGGACCCAGGAACTGGATTCAGGAATGCATATATCTGGGATTAGGGGGCAAAAAGATAGATGAGGTACATATTGGACACCTGCCATGAAAGAAGAAAGCCTGACCCTCTTGATTCCTCAGTTTTATACTGAGCATGACATAATATGAGAAGGAATACTCTGCTGGTCAATTTGGGGTCACCTGTTCTGTCCACTCGTCCCCGCAGATGTGACCCTTTTTAACCCCTTTCACTTTTGGCATTCAACCAGCTCAAAGATGCTCTTGGTTTCTATAGAAATAATTACAAACAATGACCTTTCTGCATACCAATGTCTTGTGTTAGTGCTTCTTGAGAGAAACATTGTCAAAAAAAATGCAGTTAATTTTCCAAAAATGAAGTTAGTTAGCTGAGACTTAGCTGAAAAGTTTGAAAACTGATTCTGCTTTAGCTCAACTAGAACAAATATGCACCCAGACTGCTCTCCAGCCTTCTCCTTCCTTTCTCCTTCTGTTAATGCAAACTAATAGTCAATGTAATCAAAATATGACCCCTGCTAAAAGGTTCCCTGCAGTTTAAGGAAAATTAAGCAGCAAATACTTGGTTTGCTGGGTGTGTTTTAACATCAAGCCATGTCTTTAAAAATAAAATAATGCAGCCTGAGGCTGTTTATCTGAACATTATTGGAGCCAGGGGATTTGTATGGATACCCATAGTTATAAATAAATGTACTGATTTTTCAACACATGTCAGATTTTGTAGTCACATAACTGATCCCAGAGCGCTTAGATAAGAGGGATGTTCTGATAACTAGAGCTCTCACTGTATTTTCAATTTTACCCTCATTATTTTAGAGAAAAACCAAAGGAGGCAATTGCAATAAATGTGATGAAAAGTCCATTGGGATATAACAGTGAAACCGACCTCTGAATAGGCTGGGCATTTAAGTAATGCTGCAGCAGATAATTGCCAAGAGACAACTGGGTGAGAAGTTGAGCATAATTGCTAGGAATTATGAGTAGTTTAAGAGGATTGACAGTGCTGGCATGCACAATTCTGCTTTCACAGTATGCAGACCTTGCCTTGTCATCTTAGAGCTTCCTGGCCAGCTGCCAAAAATGTGTTATCATGGAAGATATTTCTTTATATATGTACATTTAAGAAGAAAAGTAAATAGCTGACTCCAGTGTTTTAAATCTAACAGTGCCTGTTGGACATACATGCATACTGGAAGCAGGGTTACAAGGCTGAGCTCACAAGACTGATGATTGTTTTGGAAATGAGTCCTATGGGATGGTGGGAACACAGTTACGAAGTCTACTACTGAAGTATCTAGAGCTCTTGTGGACTGGAAGGTTAACATACTGCAGTAGCCACAGATAGTGTTGGGTATCACTGTTCACATTACTTAGCTGCTCCCATCTCAGAAGAAGAATGCCTTCCAAAGTTATGAGGACACTTCCACACTCCATTTTTCAAGTGACACTGTCTGAAGACAATGAAGAGCTGTATGAGGGAGAAAATAAATACCTCAAGATTCTCTTTTGAGAAACTTCAAACACTTAACCTCTCTACTTGTTTATGGACTGCAAAAAGTTAATTATTTGGAAAAGAAAACCAGATGAGAATATATTGTATATACCACCCCATTGTAAGTTGAGACTGAATTAGGTCTTGTGAAAATTTCATTACTTGTGGGAATCATTCAAAAAATGAAACTTGCGTTCAAATCTCAGTCAGAAGTAGTCAGCATTGTAAGGAAATGAGAAAGACAACAATAGGATACCTATGATTAGCAAGTAGATAATTTAATGTCAGGAAGACAGAATATACCAGAACCTGATTAGAGGGTCCAGTCAACTGTGCTAGATAAAAATGGAGCCAAGACTACTTCTGAGATGAGTGCCACTTGTACTCTATTCCATCCAACCTGTTCTAAATGAGCACCTCAGTTCTCTGAGCATTCAGTACCTTGACAGTTTCCTCTGTGCATGACTACCAGTCCTCCAGCATTTTCCTTGACTTCAGCTCTTCCAAAAAAATAGTCTATGTGCTTGACCATAGGTGCACCCATAGGAATGGAAGGTGCATGCAAGCTATGGACCTCCTTGTGTTCACATTCCTTTCCAGATTTGCTCTTCAACCCTGTTTAACTCCACGTTAAAGCTTGTTCTGTGGCTTGTGAGTACATGGGAACACAATAAAATGACTCAAAATACGTATTCAAATGGTGCAATGAGTGTGGATGCAGTAAGAGTGGATGCCTCTTTAGTGAATAAAAGAAGGACTGACATGCTCAATCATCCTCCTCTTTTTTTGACAAAATAATCAGAAAGCTTTTCCCTTCAGCATTGAATTTATCTTATATTAGGTATTCATTTTTCAGTTCATTGCTGAACTGTGCTATTATAAGGAGGAAAAAAGGCTTTCTTTCCAGTAATCTGTAGGAAGGAGGAAGATGTAGATGCACACAGACACAACCATGCAAAGGTCTGAGAGGGAGAATCAGTTCACACTGAGGACCATTTGCTCATCCATCTGCGTTTGCTAGGTAATTTAGGCCTCAAAAGCAGTATAGTTATCACACTCAAACAGCATTACTTGTTACAGTTCAGGGTGAGTAATGTGGCCTTCTAAGGCCAGGGTCATTATCTCTCTGAGCCTGCTTGTGGCAAGGTGGAGAAAAGAAATATAGTGTCTATCTTAGAAGACCAATATTTTCAATTCAAATGTGCTTTGTATGGAAGCGAAGCCCAGTATTTTACTGGATACAGCATCATTTCCAGCACATCTTTTATAATATTTGTGTGGGTCTAGCAGAAAAGCTACTAGTGTTGAGCCAAACCCCTAGAATTGAACAAGTCAATCACAGCAATGGTTACACTTTTCCATATTAATCATATGACAGCCCCCAAGGATAACAGGCAATAGCAAAACCAATCGAGTCCAATATAAGCAAGTCAGAGCCAGGATGACGGTGTTAGAGATGAGCTTTCTTTTTGACTATTGTTCAGAATAGCATATTGAAACTGCCTGAATTCAGTATAAGCAGGATCCATCTACACTAAATTCAGATGCCTACAGAGTAAGATTCTACACAAAATCAAGCTATCTGATATTTTGTTGTAAGTAGAGGACATTGAGTCAGCATTATGGCAGGATTTTAGGGTACAATTCCTCTCATTCAATGTGCATGTATCTACATAAGGAGGACTTGAACTACATACTAAAATATATCGATTCTGTCAACTACAAAATAATTATGGTAGCTAAATAAAAGCACATGGTGCTATTGGAGATGTGCTAGCATACCGCTTTTGGAGTTCATTTGGCAGTCCAGAAAACCTTGGGTCTCCCAAAGGTCTGCTGTGCTATCCTTCTGATGTCTCAGGTACATTAAAGCATTACAGATATTGCTAAATGCTAGGATTACTCAGCTGATTTAAATCCCGGCTCTTCACTGGCAATAACGGCAGCTTATGGTGCTTTGTTCAGATGTAGACAGCTTTCAAAAACTCCACCTTCTTACTCACCAGAGGCATCATGACGTCTAATATCAGGGCATGACTGAAATATTCATATCTCCCCATTCTCACAGTGAAGGCAGTTCCACTTCAAGCTATGAAAGAAGGAAAAATGCTTGAAATGTCTATGTTAAATGGATCACCTAATAAGGATGATGATTATTTTAGTTTTAGTTGGCAAAATCATTATTGTTCTTGAATTGTTTATGTAAAATACTTACCATTCTATTCCATTTACTCCTTCCTCTCTACAGTGAGCTGAAATTAAGTAGTAGACAGTCTGATTTACTCATTACTTTCCTTTTTTGCTGTTTTGGTCACCAAATTCAAAGGTGAATCAAATATGACCCAAAGTAGTCCTGACCAATGAGAGTCTGATATTTCTCTCAGTGGGAAATAGGAACTATTTCCCTCTTTGCTAGACTGTAAAATAGTAGGGTCATCTGAAAGAGAAAAGTTCCTAACAGTAGAATTACAATTTTTGCATGCGAGTAAGGGCAAAAGGTCTGGAAAAAGTCAGAAGTCCTTCTGTTCCGCACACTCCTTCTATACTAGAAAACAATGGAGAAACTGAATCAGGATCAATATTAAATTACTGAAGAAATCATAATACAGACTCAGAAAATAAACTTGTTTTTACAGAACTGCTACTACTATTCCAGGTGTTCCATGACTAGCAAATGCTTAACCATTGTCCTTGGCATTCTTTTACAACAGAACTACTATAAAATTTGTTTTCATAAGTAAAAACATACTAACAAACAAAATAAGTAAATATGAAAAGTTTAGTCCTTTTCAGGTGTTCCAGATACTGCAACAATCTTGAGGTACTTCACTCCCCAGCAAAATCATTTTTTCCTGGAACCAAATGAACAGTTACTTTCTACATTCACTGATGGAATGTTGCTATAAACCCATTTTACTACAAGATACACCAGACCCATGTTACTTCTCCAAAATTTTTCTCTTCATCAAACTTCTTCTGCTCTGTTCCCTGTATCTTGTTCCCTGCCTCCAGGCTATCTCTTCTTTTGTCCTAATACGGAGTTTTTAAACCACAATCCCTCATCTCCATCTGCTGGAGTATTACTACTTTTTCTGTACATTTCTAACTAAAGACTCATCATTTAACTAAGTTCGACATCATCTGAGAATTACAGGCAAGCCTCTAATGGAGGTGACCTGCTAGTTTTAAAGTCCTCCTTCAAAAGAAAAAAAGCAACTAAAATTCCTAGACAAAATCTATGCAAACCAGATCATCCTGATATAATTTATTACTTAACAGAGATGCATTAGGAGTAGTATTGCAAAATCCTGTTCTTAGAAAAAGATGATTTAATTGAGGAAGGCAATTTTTTTACGGAAAGCTAAATATAGGTTCCTAAATTGAGAAATCATAATTCTTTGTGACATTACTCATACCCTGACTGGAATTAAATATATTAGCACTTGAGTTGTTCAAGTTCAGCTCCTGAGGTGGTCTTATATGCTGGTAAAGTGCTGATTGTTAATCCCACTTCCCAGCTGTCAGAAAAACTAGGCCAGCAAGTATCTCCAACTGTGGACATGGTTGATTTTCTTGAGATTTAACTGCAAATCTTTCACAATCCTTCAGAGGACTGATGGGTTTACAGTAAATCACTAGTCATAGCCCATCTTGAAATGACTCTTGTAGCTGTGTAAGTCCTGAATTCTCCTTCACACATGATTGTTTCTCACATGTTTTTCATTCACACGGCAAATTTGTGTTTGTTTTGCAGTGTCAGGAATATTTACTACTTTGCCCTACAATTATGTAGAAAACTATTTATTACTGCAATAGAGTTAGGGTCAGGTTTAAAAATGGGCAAATCTGGATTTTGAGGCAAGCCAAACTATCGTCCTAGCTTCACAACTGCTGTTACAATGCTCTGTTGAGGTGGAAAAGGACTGAAAATAGCCTATGTCATTTCGTCCCCCTTCCATAAGGCATCCTAGGTGGACTATAGGGAGGAAGTGAGAATGTGCAGGGAAAACGTCAGGAGGGCTAAGGCCCAACTAGAAATGCGATTGGCCAAGACTGTGAAAGACAACAAAAAGTCTTTCTACAAATACATCAACAGCAAAAGGAGGGCTAGAGATCTCCAGTCCCAACTAGATGCAGAGGGAACAAGACTAATAGGGGACGAAGACAAGGCTGAAGTACTCAATGCCTATTTTGCCTCAGTCTTTAACAGTAAGGAAAATTGTTCCCTCTGTGCACAACCCCAGGGGTTGGAAGAGAAGTATGAGATTCCCAAGGTCCAAGAGGAGGTGGTTAGAGACTTGCTTGCCCTGCTAGATGCCCACAAGTGTATGGGGCCAGATGGAGTCCACCCAAGAGTTTTGAGGGAACTGGCAGATGTGCTGGCCAAACCCCTTTCCATCATCTTCCAGCAGTCCTGGATGACTGGGGAGGTTACGCTGGACTGGAGGCTGCCTGATGTCGTGCCCATCTATAAGAAGAGGCGCAGGGAGGATCCGGGGAACTACAGGCCTGTCAGTCTGACCTCGGTACCGGGGAAAGTCATGGAGCGGGTGATCTTGAGTGCTATCAAGAAGCACTTGCAAGAGAACCAGGTGATCAGACCCAGTCAACACGGGTTCATGAAAGGCAGGTCTTGCCAGAGTAATCTGATCACCTTCTATAACCAAGTGACTAAACTCTTGGACGAGGGAAAGGCTGTGGATGTGGTCTTCCTGGACTTCAGTAAAGCCTTTGACACAGTTTCTCATAGCATTTTGCTTCGGAAACTATCGGCCTCTGGCCTGGACAGGTGCACACTCTCCTGGGTGAAAAACTGGTTGAATGACCGGGCCCAGAGGGTGGTGGTAAATGGAGTTAAATCCAGCTGGAGGCCAGTGACAAGTGGGGTTCCCCAGGGCTCAGTCCTGGGTCCAGTCCTGTTTAATGTCTTTATCAATGACCTGGATGAAGGCATTGAGTGCTCCCTTAGCAAGTTTGCAGATGACACCAAGCTGGGTGGAAGTGTGGATCTGCTGGAGGGTCGGGAGGCTCTGCAAAGGGACCTGAACAGGCTGGACTGCTGGGCTGAGACCAACAGCATGAGGTTTAACACAGCCAAATGCCGGGTCCAGCACTTGGGGCACAACAACCCTGTGCAGAGGTACAAACTAGGAGAAGCCTGGCTGGAAAGCTGCCAGGAGGAGAAGGACCTGGGGATGTTGGTTGACAGCCGACTGAACATGAGCCAGCAGTGGCCCAGGTGGCCAAGAAGGCCAATGGCATCTTGGCTTGTATCAGGAACAGCGTGACCAGCAGGTCCAGGGAGGTTATTCTCCCTCTGTAGTCGGCACTGGTGAGACCGCACCTCGAGTACTGTGTTCAGTTCTGGGCCCCTCACCACAAGAGGGATGTTGTGGCCCTGGAGCGAGTCCAGAGAAGAGCAACGAAAGGGGCTGGAGAACAAATCTTATGAGGAGCGACTGAGAGAGCTGGGATTATTTAGCCTGGAGAAGAGGAGGCTGAGGGGAGACCTTATTACTCTCTACAACTACCTGAAGGGAGGTTGTGGAGAGGAGGGTGCTGGCCTCTTCTTCCAAGTGACAGGGGACAGGACAAGAGGGAATGGCCTCAAGCTCCACCAGGGGAGATTTAGCCTGGACATCAGGAAAAAAATTTCACAGAAAGGGTCATTGGTCACTGGAACAGTCTGCCCAGGGAGGTGGTTGAGTCACCGTCCCTGGTGGTGTTTAAGGTGAGGGTGGATGAGGTGCTTAGGGGCATGATTTAGAGATTAGTGGGAATGTTTGGACTCGACAATCCAGTGGGTCTCTTCCAACCTGGTTATTCTGTGATTCTGTGATAAAATTTTCACTGCATACAGAAATTTACTTTGCATTCACCACAAACATGTCCCTCTGAAAGACTATGTCAGCAGCCTTAATTACTTGGCTGGTGCTGCAAGACTGATGGATTGGAGGCTCCTGCTTTTCTAGAGGAAGAATGAGAACAGATGGGATTTTGCCAATTTAAACTTCTGTACATGTTTAATGTCCTATTTATCTCTTCCAGGGAGCCTGAAATCGTAATAAGTGAACTAGATTTTTACTGGAATCTGTTAATGTCATGAGAAGTGTTTGTGAAGAACAAAAAGCTCTATTAGCCTACGTTGACCTGCAAATAAACAACAGGCTGTGAGGAGTGGTTACCCACTTTGTAATTTGCCTAATGGCCTTTTAATGAGTGAGCTTATGGCTGTACAGTAAATACACTGGTCTAGCACCCTGGGGGCCTCTATTCATGCTATTTCCTGAAACTCTGAGACATCTCTTATTATTTCAGTTACTCTGTTTTCCACTCAATGAGCCTAACAATTCATCCAACCAATTCTTAAACTATTTTATGGGCTGGAATACAAATAATAATAGTGCTAACACATTCCTGTTACAACTCTAAGAACCTCAGTGCTGCATTTACCTACCTAGAGAATTAAGTTTCCCTATGTAAATCTAAATCTAAATCTAAATCTAAATCCAAATCTAAATCTAAATCTAAATCTAAATCTAAATCTAAATCTAAATCTAAATCTAAATCTAAATCTAAATCTAAATCTAAATCTAAATCTAAAAAGATTCTGTACCTAAAATGTATTTCACACTTCATATATGAGTGGTTTTGCTGCTGAGATTGATGTATTTAGATAACTTTGAAGGGTTCAGAGTTGTGAAAATCATAGCATAATGGGATTTTCGTTATCTGGGAAAACAAGCACAGCAGAAACACAAGGATGAAAGCAGTTTGGGTTACTTTTAAATTTGCCAGCTGAATCTGCAACACATTTTAAGTTTAGCGTGGATACCTTCTGTATGTTAGTTTATTGCAACGTAAATCCCTTGGGCATGGATACCACAACAGAATTATCTTTTCAGTACTACTGGGAAAAAAATTTCATGGGAAACGATCCTCCTGTTTGATGTCCAAGAACATCTTCAAGAATCATAAACACAATTACATCTCAGAAAGAAAAACAACAGGGGAAACCAGCTATACCTCAGTTTTCAAAACTGAAAACTTTGGATGAATTCCAGATTGACTTTTAAGTGATAGAAATGTTTTCAGCATTGGACATGTTTATCAGCAGAGTGTAGTATGTCTTGTAGGTTTCAGGGTTTTATGAAAGTGTTACTGCATATAGTACACAGCCAATATATTCTATAAACATGCACAGAGCCATATGAATTACACCACTGGTCTCTTATATTCAAATTCAGACATTAACTTCATTATTGCTTATTTTTTAACTAAAGTAAGAGTAGCAGCTTTTGAACTCTGGAAAAACAAACAAAAAACAAAGCCCTTTTTTAGATGCTTTGATTTAGATATGCAAATTAGAAAATGTTATCTGAAATAAATTATGTAAAACCATACAGTAACACTTTCAGGAGTGGGTAAATTTTCTAAATCCCCCAAGTTAGTCCCCCTCCTCCACAAAGCTAAAGAGTATTTTAAAATAGCATTCAAATTACCTCAATAGGTCATTTGTTCCTGCAGCACTTACTGAGTATCTTTGTTAACCATTTAGTACCTGAACACTCAACCAAAAACACTTAGCAAGAGCAAAAATTCCACAAATAAATTAAAGAATAGCAAGTTCCACTTAGTCTCCAAATAGAAACTATGCTTAAGTGGTTTCTTTTTTTAGCAACAGCAACACCAAAATCTTTTATGTAAGATGATAAAGGCTAATAGATTCCTCAGGTTTTAAACTAAGAGAGAAAAAGAAGAAAGGAAGTATTTTCTCACCTGAGATAAAATTACTTCTATTTTAAACTTCAATGTACAAAATAACACTTATCCTTTTCCCTTTGCTTTCAGAACAAGGAAAGACGTTAAGTATTACCTTGTATGTGCTAAAGGTTGAGAACCAAAACAAAGACTAAAAAGAGCTAGAAGCGTTACTAAATCAGGGGGGTGATAATCTAAAGTTCACTAATTTAATCTACTTGAATGATTTTTATGAACAGAATACCAGTTTATAGGTAGGTAGAATCTTTCTGTTCACAGAATATGATAGTGATGTTTAAAATATGACATCTTCACAATGAAGACTATTGAAAAAAAAGATTTGAAAGAGAAACATAAGAACGATATGAGCTTCTTTCTTCACTTGAAGAGGCTGAAGAAAAGGGCGCTGCATTGTCTTTATGCTGATGTATGCAAGGTCTAGAATTGATGGTGGGCTTTCAAATGAACCTGGAGTCATCAGAATCTCAGGAGTTGCTGAGATTTATTGGGTTTTGGTTGTAATTTTTTATAAGTTCACAGGTAGAGTAAATTGGTAGCTATTAAACTATAGCAGTTGGCAAGGTGGCATGAAGTTAAAAGCATAACCTAGAAATGCAGGAATTTCTAGGAATTCCTAGGAATTTCTAGGACAGTTTGGAAAGGTTGGACTTGTGCAATCATGGAGCTGGTACCTTAGTCCGAGCACATCTCAGAACTGATGCAACGTAGTACAATCAAGTTACGCAATGAGTTAGGCACCAGTTCTTTCAGTGTCAGACTTTATCAAAGTATTTTTAAATAGACATAGACATAGACCTAGCAGTCAGAGATGCAGACTTAGAATACTTACATAATGTGGCTCCCTATCCAACAACCTGTGCCTGGAAAACTAAGCACATGGAATATTATTCAGGCATAGGTTAACCCCATTTAACTTTCAGCACGTAACTGAATCACCTAGTGAGCAGGGATGTGATCTGTGCTATATCTAAATGCAAAAGAGAAGAATCTACACTTAAATGTGGCTGGCTCCATGGGAATTACACAAGTCTCCCTCCACAGACTGGAAAGGAAGCAAAAAGAAAAGAATCCTAAGACTAGGCTAGACAAACCATAAAGATACACAGACATAAAGACTTCAAAACCCTTTGTATCATCTGAAGCTCATGATTAATATCTTTTTAACTCTTTGTTTTCAAACACTAAATTTTGGATCTGTTGAGATCAAATATAATGCATTGAGCATAAACCGAGAGCATAAACCATGCAAGAGGACTAACTCAAAGGTTAGATTAGCACCTTATGGTCAGTAATATGTTAGCCAGCAAAGTGCATAGATTTCAAGAATTAAAATAATGAAAAATAAATTTAATACTGCCATTAACAAAATGTATCCACTAACATATATTACACTCTTAAATGAAAAATATATTGCTACTAACTTAAAAAGAGAGAAAGATAAAGCTTGAGGACGAAATTCATGCCATATAATTTTATTTGCAATAATTATTTTCACATTCCGGAATTGGGCTACCATCTACTTGGATGACTGATAACATCTAATAAGATGGACCAATCAGTTTATCTAGCTAGTGGCTATCAAAATCAGTGCAAGCTCAGGTACTTTGTGAACATAAATCACTGATAAGGGAGTGCATGTGAATAATACAAGAACAGAATAGGAACTAACACAGGTGAATTAATGACAGCAAGATAACTTTCCAATGGCTTTTTTCATTAGCTGGCAGGAAAATCTTTGTAGCACACAGGCTCATTTTTAATTATAAATTAGGACAGAATACAAAGACACATGTAAGTAACTGGAAGTGACAGAAAAATAAATTAGATTTCAGATATCACAGATAGACCTTTGAGTGCTTTTCCTGATGTCCAAACTTCTGGGACCAAATTAAAAGATGAAGACATTTTGTTTTGCCTTTGCCAAGTTAATTGTATAAATATTCTTAATTGTAAATATGTGACAGTCACCCTAAATAAAGTTCTGCTAGGGGTAAAAGAGAAAAGGTGTGTGCATTTGTCGATCTTGCCTAAACAAAGTGGAAGGACACAGGGAGTCTCACTGGCATTGCTGTTCAATGGAAATTGTAGCTCAGCTCTTCAATTTGAGAAACCTATTTTCTGACATTCCGTATGCCACGTATGCCTGTGAAAGCTTTGCATATTTTTTTTCAGATAATTAAGCACAGCTTGCTGAATAATAGAGTAAGGTTTAATGGATAGTAATGAGGAAGACTAGGCAAACCTACAATTCTCCTATTAAACTTTCTTATTCAGTCAGTTCAAGAAACTAAATACGTTAGAATCCAGATTGTTTCAAGGAACTTCAGTGGTGTGAGATAGGTCTCTAAAGTATCTACATATTTAGGTCCCTTCGTAGTACAAACATTCAATATAATTACATGGTTTGAATTAGGATTTCACTTATTTGCTAAGTCTACCAGCGAATGGATTATTTGATGACAATTACAGTCTTAGCTTTTATGCCATGGAAATATTTCACCTGCAGTTCCCAGTTTTGTTTCAGTTAAAGAGTAAATGTGAGATGAAATTCCTGAGTATGTACAGGTCTAGGCTGGATTTGAATCAGATAGTCGCTAGTGAGAAATCCTACCTCTCAACTAAGCTTCAGTAAATGCTGCCCCCAGCATCAATATGATTGCAGTGAATGACTCAAATAAATACTCACAATCAACTTTAACAGAAAAAGCAACTGCTTCCAAAAATATTTCAGTTACTTTTAAAGATAAATAAAATCTTAAGGGAACACTATTTAAATATCTTAAATTAAATTCTAGCTGACAATAGAACATTATTATTAGCACATTAGCCCTCAGTCAGAGTTAGGAGATATACTACTTAACACTAAGTTTGTTGGATTGTCTCCCATCTCTTCTGATTTTAGTTGTTTAGCCTATAAGTGTGTAGGATAAGCATTTCTTAGGCTTTTCCTTAATTAAGGCAACTTGAGACTGACCAAGTGCTTTTTCAGACTTACACTGTTTTTTTTCCTTTACAGATAACAACGACACTCACAGCACCATGCTTTAATGTAATTCTATTTCAGTTCTAATATGAGGCTCATTTACGAAATAAATATAACTAAAGCAGGTATAAGAAAATATCCTCAGCCTCCATCTATCCCCTAGATTCAAGTATGAGAGAACACTAATTTAAGACTAGAAATTATTTATACATTTGACATGATTTTCTATTAATCATCATCAGAATGAAAGCAATTTTCAAAATTCATGTGGCATCTATTAAACATTTTTTTCTCAGTAAGTAAATGAAAGAGATTTACTAATTTTGGTACACACTCCATGGATTTGTAATGAGTGAGAGACACTAAACACAGGGACAAATTAAATCTCTACAAAATGCAAAATACTCCTCAGATCTTCGCTAAATTCATTTAATCTCCTTTATGCATGGTTTAAGGCTCATCAGATTTTATAAATGTTGATATAATGTAGTGATAAATGACTATTTGCAAAGAAAGGACAAGCATGGCACAGAAATATTGTTCAGCATGACTACAATGTCTGAACTGGTATTAGACTTTGGCATATTCTTTATTTTCACTATGACTCTAAATCTAGCTGAAAAGACTGGTTTGCCTAGTTATGGTCTAATGCAGGATAGGGAGTATCTGCTTTACAAATACCTGGTAGGTTTTTTTTTTCTCTGTCTTGTAGATTATGGATATCCAAATGAAATTAATTCACGTAAGAGTTAGGAAAAGTTTCTGAGGTGGCCAGCAAAGCTGAGTAATGTTTTGAAAGATGATTTCCTAGCTTTTAGGACCAAAACCATCAATGCTTGAAATTCGTGTTGGATGAATTTCTGACATTAAAGGTTCAGTTAATCAACTTATGAATGTTTCTACTCTGTCATAGCCAGTGAAACATCTGCAGAACAGACATAGCAGCTTCATCTACCATGAGTGGTGTGCAAATAATGGTGCTTGAATCACCTGCCTGTACTGTGCTATCTGTGCCTTTGATGTACCCTAGGGAAGTCAACTTTTTCATGTTTTTAGAAATACACACTCTATTGCTGGTCTTACTTTGCTGATCTCCCTCTACTCTCTCGTTGAGTTCTTATTTTACCAGGAAGAAAAGCTTATCCACTCTTTTTATGATACCATTTGTATTGCTGCAGCATCCAGAAGAGTAGAGACAGAAACCTGTAATTGGAAACATGGTCATGGGTAGGTCAATACCAACAACTCTTGAGTGGATTTTGGGGGGCCCCTGTAATATAGATGATAAGTAAACATTCCTATAATTATAAAAAAAACAACAGCAATGAGGAGAAAAGGAGCCTGTTGATGGGTTTATAATTTAAGAAACCACTATGCCATGCACAAAGACAATCCCTGGCTGTATGATGGGACAGTGATGCTCACAATGTGTTCTTCAGAAAGATGGGTGAAACCTTTCTAATGGAAACCAAATAATGGATAGTGCTTGCTTGAGCAATTTTGCAAACTGGCCTCCAAATGTATAAACCCAACGAAATCTGAGTTCTACCCAAGCCTCTATCACAATTCCTACAGATTTTGGTCCAGTTCCAAATTCATTACAAATCCTGGCATGATTTTCAGTTCTCCTGACTAGAAAAGCTACTTTCTAATTAAACTCTGCATGCATTTGGGCCAGTTGGTGACTTCAACACAGATGAAACTGAAAACTCAGTTCTTGCAAAGATAGTGAGATTTTATTACTTCACAAAACGACTGTAATAAGTGTTGACTTGTATCTTTACTAGAGGAAGGTGAGGATGCTGTTGCTTTTAGCTACCTCCTCACCTTTTATCCATCCCAGTGGATGGATAACTAAGTTGTTGGTAAGCCTGAACAGCCATAAGCTGTATCACAGTATTTCAACCTAATGCAAAATCAAAGATTTTCGTGGAATTTCTGCTGGTATCTGAAGCCATTTAGAAATGACTGAGCTGTGCTGCACAAAGGGAGAGAAGGGTAGATGACTGGAACATTGCTTGATATTAGCCATACCATGATAACCCTCCCTTCTTGTCAGATAGGACCAGATCCTCACATTATTTTGTGGATATGAACATGCAATGCTTTAGGGAAATGTTAGCTTTGGGGAAATGAACAAACAAACATGAACAAACAAACAAATATTTGTTTCTCTTTGCTTTTACTCTCATAAACTTAGTGAACTTGAGCTGGCAAGCAGAGAGCTGACTGTAAAATTCAGTTTTACTTCATGTTTCTCTTTGTTATTTGTTTTATTCAGCTATGCATTGTTATTGTGCCAAACCACCATCCCAAATTATGCATTATTTACTAGTTAATATCTCTAAACAGATGTCTCTAAATGAAAGAGGATTTTTTTCCTCTTACTTGTCTGCCTGAGGACCATATCTGAGGAACAGAATGGCTCCATAATAATGTGCAGTAGACTAAAGTCATGACATTAGGGTCACTGAACTACTGTCAGATATTGACTCTGGGACACTGAGAAATCTGTAGCAGCATGTGTCTCTCCAAGTCAGTATTTACCAATTCAGGACTCTCTTGTATCTCTGGCTTTCCGGCTTTTAGCCTTGCACACCCGCAGATTTCAAGGATTATATATTTCTTGCAGATCTGTGTGGCACCAAGTCCAGGTATGAAGGAATGATCTGGCTGGGTCAGAAAAAATATACCATGGAAGCAGGCAAGTACCCATAAGGTCAGGCCCAACTCTGTAAATAGACAAGTCTAACATGTGTTTAATCAATGTATTTAACTGGAAACTTGGTGCATAATGCCTCACTTTTGTGTTTTTCGAGATGGTGCTGAACAGTTCATTAAACTTTGGGATGGAGTCTTTCTTTTTTCTTCTATGTGTAATTATTTTGCATCATGTTACTGATATTTCCATTCAGTCCTTTTGAGATTTGTGAACCAGTAAAAAATTTCATACCAAAAAATTTCACGAAGTTGAAATGCCCCAAGAGAACCATTATTCATAATCCTGCCCCCAACACCCAAATAATATGTCATTTCAGGCTTTGGAAAGCATATATGCAGCAGTCCCCCCTCAGCTAGGGGGACTTGTTAGCACTCACAGGCTAATTCTCTGGAGGATTTTGATGTTCAGAATCGAAGACACGAATCGTATTGGCATTTCACTGTGGCCAAAACCACATTTGAGCCGTACCTTCAACTTGTTGATTGAAAGATAAAGGACAGATCAATGAATTCTGGTAACTAGACATTCTCCAGAGGTGGAAGCTTTACTCTCTGCTCTAATGAATTGTTAAGAAGTACATACATAAGTCAGAACTCTCTAATTGCATATGACTACATGATTGAGAGCTGCCCTGCTAAGAAGGACTTGGGTGTGCTGGTTGATGAAAAGCTCGACATGAGTCGGTAATGTGTGCTTGCAGCCCAGAAGGCCAATCGTATCCTGGGCTGCATCAAAAGTGGTGTGTCCAGCAACGAGAGGGAAGTGATTCTACCCCTCTGCTCTTCTCTTGTGAGATCTCATCTGGAGTACTGTGTCCAATTCTGGAATCCTCAACATAAAAAGGATATGGAACTGTTGAAATTGGTCCAGAGGACTACAAACACGATAAGAGGGCTGGAGCACCTTCCATATGAGGACAGACTGAGAGAGCTGGGCTTGTTCAGCCTGGAGAGGAGAAGACTCCAACGAGATCTTATAGTGACCTTCCAGTACCTGAAAGGGGCCTACAAGAAAGCTGGAGAGGGACTATTCATAATGGCTAGTGGTGAGAGGACAGTGGGGAATGGGTATAAACTGGAGAAGGGCAGATTTAGACTAGACATTAGAAAGAATTCCTTCACTATGAAAGTGTTGAGACACTGGAACATGTTCCCAAAGGAAGTTGTGGACGTCCAGTCCCTAGAGGTTTTTAAGGCCACGGTGGATGGGGCCATGTTGGAATTCCCTGCTTGTGGCAGGGGGATAGGAACTAGATGATCTTTGATGTCCCTCCCAATCCTAACTATTCTATGTCTACATTTGGACTTTCTATCCAGATATGAACTAAAATGGACTGGTTAAGTGACTTTCTATAAGGATGCTACTGATAATCTAAGATCAATCACTGGTAAATTGATTGCAGATAATGATTTTTCATGTATCTGTCCAAATCTGAAACTCAATCTGGAGTGTAAGAAACCCATAAGGCTTTCTTTTTGTATAGTTTTTTTCATACTGTATTCTGTATAGTAGAAGGAGAAAAAGAGAAGCATCTAATGAATAAAAGAAGAAGATGAAAATAAAGTAATAGTAGTAAAGACAACCTAGAATAATATATTGTTTAGGATCTACTGCTTTGGCCACAAAAGAAAGCTTGCAATGATTAATTCATGTGCCAATAATCACCAAGCAGACAAGAAGCAACATTAGAAGTAATACCATGCTGTGTCCACAGCCAGAGATGTAACCACAAAACCATTTTACTCACAGCTGCGTTCTGCATCTCACAGTTTGCATACATTCCCTGAAGGTTTACTTGCCCCTGCAACACTTGGCAAAGGACAAGTTCTGAATTTCTGGAAAATTTGCAAAAGGAAAAAAACACACAGCCACTCTTTAGGTTAATATCAAGCTGGAAAGTGTGGAAAAAAGAGAAAATTTTGAAAAACGACTGTCAGGGTAGGTTGTAACTTATAGCAAATCATCTAATTATGAAGGAGTTAAGATCAAAGTTAACTAATTGTTCACAGGATTCTCATCCTCACTCTACCAACCTCTAGTATAGGTGCACCACTAGCAATTACCCAGCCATCATCCACAACATTCACAAAAGTAAGCAAATTACAAATGGGCCCATTATGGGCAGCACATGCCAGGCTTAGCTCTCCAGTGGACCACATAATGCTCTGCAGCATTTGGCTTTTCTCAGCAGGTACATTAATTAGGGTGTGTGAACCTAATCATCTGGTGTGAGTGCATACAAGTAAGCATGCTTGGAAGAGTGGGGACATTTGACTTTCATAAGAGATAAGGGAAAAGCCAAACTGACTGCTCTGCTTTGTCTTTCTCCCCTCTGCCAGCATCTATGAAAAACATTATCCCATCTTCAGTCCCACAAGGAGCAATGTAATCACCCCAGGCTTCTGTCTTTGTCTCTATTGTGCATGTCCAAAGTAGGCAAAGATAACTAGAATAAGGCAGTTATCAAGCATTTTCAGAAAGGTCTGCTGAAATTATAGGGGGTGTTGGTGTCAGGTCCCAGTCAGCAACTGAGGACTAAATCAGCTACTGGGAGAAATGGTCATAGGTATGGGAAAATAAAAACAGCTCAGTTGATACAAGACCAAGATTTCTAAGTTCCAAGCGCTGATTTTCTCTAACCCTTTTCTGCTGAGTCAGCCCACTCTGGTCTGCCTCTAAAAAACACATCTGATTTGTTCCTGAGGCAAGTATAATATTAAAGATACCTCTGGGAACGTTGAGTGTCTAATGCTGCTAGTCTCTTTTGAGAGTTCTGTTGTTCTTACTCTTACTTCCTTTTGCCCATTCTCTTGCCTGACTTCTTTGTAGAAGTCTCAATATCACCACAGAGAGAGAAAATGATCAATCTTTGCCTCAAGCTCAGCTAAACAATCAACTGATCCTGATTCTGATAATACCTCTGCCCTTATCACTTGTTCCTGTGTGACCATACTTCCAATTTCACATACTAGGGAAATCTTCAGTTAGAGTGGCATTTCATCATTATGTTGCATGAACACCACCTCATCCAACTTTTGCAAAATAATTTTGGATTAGTCTCCAAAAAGAACAGGCTTCTGCAACTGGTACAGCAGGAGATAAAAAAGAAAAGGTGTTTCTAGCCTTACATCATCTGAAAAATATGGTATAAAATATTAAGAACCTCAAAGAGATCAAGAGATCATATACAGCATATGCTCAATGTTTTTACAATATCATTCTGTAGCAATAACTACATTGTCATTTCACTGTCAAATAAAATTAACCAAATATTAACATGAGATATTTTAATCCCTGGAGCTCCCTAGATTTGTTTCCCAGGAGAGCTCTGAATTGTTTAGAGAACAAAAATGTTGCTATTCCTCTCACAGGAAAGATATTTCAGTCACTCTAAACACTGAGATATCACTGACTGAAGTTCAGAGGGGAATGTATGGATTGTCAGTAGCTAAAGAAATGAATTGTAAGGATTACATTCAGAATGTGCACCTTAATTGATGTAAAAAAACCAGAAGAAATAAAGTTCATATAAGAAACCCTCGTAACTGCAAGGTAGAATTCATGTCATATATTTTTTTCTTAAAAAAACCCTTAAAGCCAGATGTTTACTGTTAGCTTGTCAACTAGAATCCTTCTATGGTCAATAGAGATGAATAGGCACCTACAGGGAGTGAGTCATCCTATCTGTCTTCTGAAGGGATGAATCATCCACTAGAAGTGCATTTCTTTCTCCATCTTTGGTTTCTGATCTGAAGAGCAGTGCGAGGAACTGAAAGAGGTGTTCATGTTTTTTCAACTGCGTAAAATGACACAGTAAAAAAATATTGCTTCTTCTTACAAACTCTGTCTTGCTTGCATCTTCAAACCATCAAGAGAAAAAATAATGTTCTCCTCCGTAGAAAGAATTCAAGTTAGTCTAGAGACTTATCTTCCTGGTTGATGAAATTAGGTGACACGAATCCCATGCAAACTGTTTACAAAATTTTGTCTAAAAGTTACACATAATTTTACAAAGGGTATGAAGGGTGCTTTGAACACATTAAAGCGCTTTTCAGATACCTCAAATGTTGATCTGATTAGAAGATTTGTAGTCCTCTTTCTTTGAAGATTGTCAGGGTACATTACCACTTCCTTATCAAGCTTTGCATACAGTTTCCACGAGATTAAATCTGATTAAAATGCTTTTAAATGCCTTTGCTTCACTATTATTTCCCATCCTTCTCCCTCCCCCCACAATGGAATTTGTTTTCTGTACAGTTTCAAGTAAACAGTGTAAGAAATTCATATTTATTGAAGTATTCTGTAGGGAAAGATTTTGTCGAAGGACCAATATTACGTTCAGACATATCCCATAATATATTTTCAACCTCGTTAAACAAACTTCTGAGAGAACTGAGAGGGCAAGTTACTAGTTGAATTAATACGGAAGTTTTCCTCAGCCTGTTTAGCATACATAGTCTAATGGAGTCAAATATTTTATAGGGAAAATAATTTTTCTCTTCTAGAAAAATAAGATAACAGTTCTAAAATCTGTACTGCACTAGAGCACAAATCAGACGGTTGTCGTTCCTGGCCATAAAATGTGAATACAGAAAATGGTCTCATAGAATTGTAAAATCATAGACTCATAGAATGATTTGGGATGTGGCATCCACAACTTCCCTGGGCAATCTGTGCCAGTGTCTCACTAACCTCACAGTAAAAAAATTCTTCCTAATATCTAATCTAAATCTCTCCTTTTTTGGCTTAAAACCATTACCCTTTGTCCTATCATTGTGCTCTCTGCTAAAGAGACCCTCCTCAGCCCTCCTATAGACCCTCTTTAAGTGCTAGAAGGCTACTAGAAGATCTCAATAGCTATCTAGACTGAGACTCTAAATCCTAAAGGACTTCACACCCAAATAAAAATATCTTAAAGCAAAACAAGTCTTCAAATCCTTAACCTGCCTAAGTGAGAAAATCTGGGGAAAACATCTAATTTAGCTGATCAAAGAGAAATGATCCAGAACTTCAGATTGTGGATTGATTTTTTAAGTGTTTTTGTAGTCTATTGAAATTTTCCTTAATAATATTTGCATGCATGGCCATAACAGACTGTCACATATCTGCTTATTCTTCTGTGTGACCACAGAAGACTGAAGTTTTTACCCATTTCCCTATGGTTACCAGTTGACCAGAAAACATGGGTCACCCATGACTGTGAATGACAATGAAGGCATATTAGATTATAATGAATGAATAAATCCCAAGACATGCATGAGAACATAGAAGGGTTTGGATTTGAAAGGACCTTAAATATCGTCTAGTTCCAGCCCTTCTGCCATGGGCAATCAATTCCATTTTATTTAAATTAATTTACTCAGTCAATTCCAAAAAGATATTACATGTGTACAGATGATTCACTATGGAAGTGGTGAGGCACTGGTACAGGTTTCCCTGGGAAGTTGTGGATGCCCAATCCCTGGAGATGTTCAAGACCAGGATGGATGGGGCCCTGGGCAGCCTGATCCAGTGGGACATGTCGCTGCCCATGACAGGGGGGTTGAAACTGGATGATCTTTAATGTCTCTTCCAACTCAAACTATTCTATGATTCTGTGATCTATGATGCTATGACTCTATGATTTGATGATTCTATGATCCTATGACTCTGTGATTCTATGACTCTATGATTCTATGATTCGATGATTTTATGACTCTGTGATTCTATGAATAGGTGCCAGCTGAATTTCTGGCATAACAAACAGTTATTAAGATATTGCCTGTTCTTTCATTACTAAAGCCAGGATGTCAACCCAATGAAAAACTGTGAAACAGCCATTAAATAGCACTGTAGCACTTTAGAAACCAAGAGACCACATTAAAAGTTTAAG
The DNA here is from genome assembly GCA_033459285.1 of Clamator glandarius. Taxonomy (NCBI): domain Eukaryota; kingdom Metazoa; phylum Chordata; class Aves; order Cuculiformes; family Cuculidae; genus Clamator; species Clamator glandarius. Next base: position 144,179 of record JAUNZM010001846.1, read on the forward strand.
TGGACTAATTACTTCAATTACTTTACATTACAAACCTAAGCTGGGTTTTTACAGCCTTGTATTTCAGTCCTTGCTGTTTCTTTTTAATGAAGTCAGCTATAAAATAAACAGGATGATGCTCCGATTTTTACTGACCTGCCAAACATAAAGTCTTTTATATGGCTCAGAACAGGGGCAGAATACAAGGGATGAGGATTGAGTTAACAGCCTCTCTGAAAACTTGTGGTCTCTAAGCTGTAGGGGGACAGAATTTTTGTACTTACCATAAAAGTTTGGCTCAGCTCACTTGTCTGTCCCCCAGTCCAGCAAATATGTGAGTCATGCTTTGGCACTTGTTCTGATGCCATATGGTTACACATGTGACAACATTAAAGCAGGATCAATGTGATCTCTTAACAGTTACCATAAGGAAGGTTTTGTGTGACTAAATGGTGGGCATTGAAGTTCACTATATTTGATACTACAGACTATGGGAAGTTCTCTTTACCTCTGATACTGATAATCTGATATTGATACAATTCTAATGCAGTACTGTTATCCTTGTGCCTCTCTTGTCCTTTTGATGGTCACAGGGTTGTGTGAATGGAGCCATATTGCTAGAATCTGTACCTGAAATCATAACTCTGATTCTATCCAGCAACATTGTTCCAAATTCCAGGGACAAAAAATTTCTTCAGCATAATGCAGAGCACAACAGGGCTTCAGAGAGTTCAGATGCTTTTGCTTGGAGGTTAAGGGGTGAATCTCATTCCTCACGTTTTGAGCATTTTTAAAGATTCAAGTGCAGTAATAAAGTCTTAACTTTAAATATTAGATTCAAATACTGTAAAAATTCATGACATCTATTTGTGGGTGAAGAACTTCTTAAGACAGCTTGATTAACATCGTTGGATATTTTCTACCCACAATGCTGAAATACACAATGTAAGATTATCTTACAGAAGCGTCTTGTTCCAGCCTTCTCACAGAAAAGGTATGCCTGTTAATTTCAAAGCAGTGTTTTTGTTTCACTCTGCTAAATAAGCTTCTATTTTATGAGGAGCAGAGTGATTTATTAAAAAAGAAAACAAAAATAAAAAAATCACGTGAAAGTGGAGAATCCATGACATCAGTGCATGCATGCTGAGACATAGCCTGATCACTTTAGCATCATGATATTCATTAGCAGACTTGGATCATTGCTAGGTTTGCATGGATAATGTATCATTTATGACACATTGTGGATGGTAACAAGAGTGCTTTTCTCTTCAGGAAACAGTAAGCTTTCCTTCTGGGCACAGTGTAACTGAAAACAGTCTGCAGCTTGTAGTATTTGAATGATGCTCCTGACAACGTTAGAGAAATTGCCACAAAACCTTCCCTTGAATTTTGCTGAGCTACAATCATTAGAAATGCTGATGTTCCACAAAAGAAAACCATATAGTAAAATACTACCAAAATGGCTATTAGAGAATGCCTAAGAGAAATTCAAAGGTAAATTTATTATCATGATTTATCTGATTGTATCATAATTACATTTATTTATCTATTATTTTTAAAATAAACCCAAAGCACCAATTCAAGACTTCTGGCCTAGACAGCTATAATACTCCACTGGATGCTTCACAGTTACTGCTGACTTAACTACAGGATAGATAGTGTGATACTGCAATCAGTACCTTGAAATTATGATCTTACTATATAATTTCTATTGCAGTTTTTATAATCAGGTTCTTATTTTATCACAGTATCATATGATCATAGAGTCATAGCATGGATTGTGTTGGAAGGAACCTAAAAGATCACCCAGATACAACTCCTCTGCCATGGGCAAGGATACCTTCTACTAGGCTAGGAGCCTCATAGCCTCATCCAGCCTGGTTCTTGAACACCTCCAGGGATGGGGCATCCACAGCTTCTCTGGACAACCTGTGCCAGTGTCTCATACGTCTCACAGTTAAAAATTTAAAATAACCTAAATCTGCCCTTGGGAATCTTTAAAATAATTATCTTTTATGATTACCTTTGCAGATTCTCCATGATGTGTTTATGCCATGCTGTCAAGTTTCTAACCATTCCTTAATGGTTTAGCGTAGATTCAATGTTTATCCACTTGGTTTAGGAACAAATAAGTCACTAATGTTGTTTGAAAACCTTCAAAGTTTGCTCTGATGAGGAAAGGAACTGTTACTAGTCCTTTCACAGAGCAGCAGAACTGAGGTTCAAACAGGCCAGGTTCTCTTCAGGTGTTCCTGACATTGTTTTAAATTCAGTGGGAAAAGCTCTCGGTGCAGTCAACCAACCACTTGGGGAAGAAAATTGCTGACCTTGTATTCTGCATGTTCACCATTCTTAGAGATTTCCTGTGTACTGGAGTGTTCCCTCCGTACATAGAAACATTGCTGAAAAGTGTTCAGAGAGGTCTGTTTCCTATCACCCAGTGTCAACGTAAATGTAGCACCGGGGTTTTGTTCTATTATTCACATTGTGCTATATCAATAAACCAATATCAGATCAATTATATAGGAGAATTACAAAGAATGTCACAATAGAAAAAGCAACCAAAAGAGCTTGCTCTGGAGAAGAAATGAACTTAGAAAGCAGCAATAATTGTTTATCTTCCAGTAAGGTCTGGGAATCAAGACCATGACATTCACTCTTGAATTCATAGGCAGCTCAGAGGAAAGATCTAAATAGTTTATTAAAAATACAGAAAGAAAGAGAAATTTTTTCACAGTCTCTGTAAAAAGATGATTTAAATATGGGAAGATATCCAAGACTTTCTGCATCTTGCAGTCTTTGTTAAAGGAAATGTCCTTAAGACGGACTGCTTGTAGGATGACAAACAAGGCAATAGAATGGCTCTTGTAGTAAATTACAGGCATGGTGTGCAGAAATTATTGGGGACATTAATAGATGGATCGCTGTAAAAATGTATTCAAATGCTATTTTTATTCCTTAGACTGTAATGTATAGCATACACCAACCCAGTCATGTTCTGGTGCTCATTATCTGCAGAGGGTGAACTGAATTCGTATGCAGAAAGTAAAAGTAACTCCAAAAAAAAAACAGAAAAAAAAAAAAAAGATAGGGTGTTATATGCTGTGTATTCACCAATTAAACAGATACTATCTGGATCAATAAAGTTGAGAAACAGAGAGCTGGGTAATGTTAAACCTTCCTGTGTTCACCATCTGTAGTAAAAGACATTGCTCTATATTTATACAGATTTCTATTATTAACATACAAGAAAGGATGGCCCTTGGCATGCCATCCATGGAAGCACCATGTTCATGAGTAGGTCATTTCAGGACTGGCAAGATGCAGACTGTTTGTAAAGAGGTTTAGAACACATAGAGGTTTAGAGGATTAAGTTGAATTTCTAATTTTCGCAATTTTTTTTTTTCCCAGGAAAACACCTGCCACTTAAACTCAGATAAGCAGCCCAAGGACTCAGATGGTTTGTCTGAATAGACACTTCAGAGGACTGTAGAAAAGAAATAAACACCTCAAAGTGAAAATATTTGCCCTGCAGGAATAAAAAACTAAAAGAGTTGGATGAAACATAAGCTTCAAAGCTTTGGGGCTGATGAGCTTTTTCTCAATATTTACTATTTAACACTGATAATTCTTTTCAACCATTTCAATGTTAATCCATTTTCAAATGGGTTAAAGAAGCACTGAAAAATTTGTGACAGGCTTTGTAACTACCAAAATACGACTCTCCGAAAGTGTTTTTAGAAGGAAGGATTCTAATTGGTTCATTGGTTAATGAAGTAAATTGAAGGAGATTGGCTACAGAACCAATCTCTTTCACTGATTTCCCTGACTCCTAAAACAGAGTGGGACATTTCTCTTCATGACCTGGTTATTGTCCCCATGCAAAGCAAGAGGAAAAATGTAATTAGTGTCTGGGTAATTGGTGACATATTTTGTGACTTGCTATCCTAGCAGATACACTATGATATAGTATAATGCTATACTATCACAAACATAGTGTGACATAATCCTTTATGTAATAAAGGGGGAAAATGGGAAATGCTCCAGTTTCCATTCAGATTCCTGTCATAAGAGATTGCTGGAATCATTACCTTACAATTATGTTCGAACTTTTTCTCTGCATCTGTGCTAAATTGACTTCTCAGTATGGATACTGTACAGTGACTGATGTTCCTGGTTTCAGATAATTTATAATTTGAACCAATCATAGAATCATAGAATAACCAGGTTGGAAGAGACCCACCGGATCGTTGAGTCCAAACATTCCTATCAAACACTAAACCACGCCCCTCAGCACCTTGTCCACCCGTGCCTTACACACCTCAGGGGAAGGTGAATCAACCACCTTCCTGGGCAGACTGTTCCAGCAACCAATGACCCTTTCTGTGAAATTTTTTTCCTAATGTCCAGGCTACATCTCCCCTGGTGGAGCTTGAGGCCATTCCCTCTTGTCCTGTCCCCTGTCACTTGGAAGAAGTTGCCAGCACCCTCCTCTCTACAGCCTCTCCTCAGGTAGTTATAGAGAGCAATGAGGTGTCCTCTCAGCCTCCTCTTCTCCAGGCTAAACAACCCCAGCTGTCTCAGCTGTTTCTCATAAGGCCTGTTCTCCAGACCCTTCACAGCTTCATTGCTCTTCTCTGGACTCTCTCCAGAGCCTCAACATCCTTCTTGCGGTGAGGGGCCCAGAATTGAACACAGTATTTGAGGTGCGGTCTCACCAGTGCCAAGTGCAGAGGAAGAATAACCTCCTGGGACCTGCTGGTCACGCCATTTCTGATACAAGCCAAGATGCCATTGGCCTTCTTGGCCACCTGGGCACACTGCTGGCTCATGTTCAGTCAGCTGTCAACCAACACCCTCAGGTTCTTCTCTTCAAGGCAGCTTTCTAGACAGACTTCTCCTACTCTGTAGCACTGCATAGGGTTGTTGTGGCCTAAGTGCAGGGGCAGGCAAAATTTTTTTTCATCTAACAGGCTTTAAAATACAGCATTTTAACTGAGTCCAAATGAAGACAGAGTTCAACTTCATTTGCTTAAACACTACCTACTCAGGCAGTGATCTTCCATCCCAGGAACTTCAACAAGCCACCCACCTCCCAAGCAAAAGTCATACGTACAGTATGATAGATATTTAATACATAAACTAGTGGAAAAGCTGTATAAGCTTGTATTATTAATTTTATCTTTCAGTTGAACTGGGTTATAGAAAATTGGCATAAGTGTGATCAGAACAAGCTGCTAATTGGCACTGTACATATTTCAGTATAGACAGCCAGGGAAGCCCAAGATGACAGATATGGTAGCAACGACATCACTGCCTTGTGGGCTGCTGAATATGGAAATAATAGCCATCTGTTGCATAGCCCTGTGTAAACACAACACTTAAGAAGGACTTTGATCCTTTTTTATCAAGAGATGCTTCCTGACCCCTTGGAACAAAATCCTATCAAACGTGAACTAATTTTTTCTACTTGGGAGTGAAACTTTAAATTACAAGGTTAGAGTTTGGGTTTGAATACAGCTGTGGTAGGATATCAGTGGATAAATTTTTACATAAAAAACAAGCACATTGGAAGTTTTGCAGCCTGGCCTCCAGAGGATTTATCAGATTTAAGTATTACTGCAGCACTGCATTTGAGTGAAAGGCCAAAGAAAGGGAGCATTTATCTTATCAGGATATTGACTTTCTTGCAATTTTGTGCTGCTTTCTGGAAATGTAATAACACAACGGAATGTTTGCATAGCAACAAGGTAAAGGTTTCTTTTTTAAATGCATGGTTCTGCCCTGAAAAAGAAAACCTAACACCATGGCAACACATAGTGATTCGTCCATCAAATATACTTATAAAAAATGTTCTGCTAGATTTAGGCACTACTATTAAAAATAAGAGAGATATTAACATGCTTGCTTCTAGGTTTTGGTTGTTTTTTAATATTCACAGGCATTATTACCCTCATCTTATTTATTAGCTAAGCATTTATATGTGCACAGACACCTACAATATTCTTCCTGCTAACCTTCCTGCTCTTTTACCATCTGCCACTTCAGCTGCAACAGTAAAACTGAATTATATTTTTTTCATCCTGCTAAAATACTGCTAAAAGCAGATAAGATCCACCCATCTGAGCTTTTAGTTAAAAAGCATGTGCAAGTCTTTACGAGCATATCTAAGAATGAGGTAGACAATATGTGCACATCTGCACCAGGAAGAGCAGTTCCTCCACTGGTTCGGTAAGCACTTCACCTTCCCACGCAATCTGTATGACTGCAGAGTCTGCGCTTCAGTTTGTAAAATGGAGATAAGAACTGCTGAGGAAAACCAGCTCTTTCAAAAGCCTCCTTCCAAGTGATTGACTTCACAAGCTGTCAAGACCAGAGTTTGTCAGACACTTCCAATCAAAAATAAACACCCATACCCTCCAAACAAACAAACCCAGGTGAGATTTTTTTCTGTTTCAGTTACTTATTTTTTTTTTTTTAATCAAATTATAAGAAAAAGCCTTAAAATCTCCTTATCATTGGATCATGGAATGCTTTGAGTTGGAAGGGACATTTACAGGTTGTCTCTGCCACAACCACCTGCAGCAGCAAGAACATCTTTAACTAGATCTGATCACTTGGAGCCCTATACTACCTAACCTTGAGTGTTTCCAGGGATGGAGCCTCCACTACCTCCTTGGATGGCCTGTTCCAGTGTTTCACCACCCTCATTGTAAAAAATCTCTTCCTTATATCCTGTCTAAATCTACCCACCATTAGTTTAAAAACATTAATTATTGTCCAAGCCTTGTTAAAATCATAGAACCCTAGAATGGTTTGGGTTGGAAGGGACCTTAAATATCATCCAGCTCCAACTCCCTTGCCATAGGCAGGGACATTCCCTTAGATCAGGTTGCCCAAGGCCCCATGCAACCTGGCCCTGAACACCTCCATGTTTGTCCCCATCTTATTTAGTTAAGCTTTAATAGGAGGTTTTACCTCTTATTTGGCAAGCATTTCTCTCCTCTGTTTGTACGTGTGTGGAGGTGCTCAAATATTTGGTTTTTGACTGATTTTCATAGAATCATAGAATCATAGAATAACTAGGTTGGAAGAGACCCACCGGATCATTGAGTCCAACGATTCCTATCAAACGCTAAACCATGCCCCTCAGCACCTCATCCACCCGTGCCTTAAACACGCCCAAGGAAGGTGAATCGACCACTTCTCTGGGTAGCCTGTTCCAGTGCCCAATATTGGCTGCTGTGGACTCCCTTGGAATGTCACTAATTAGAATCATAGAATGGTTTAGGTCAGAAGGGACCTTAAAGATCATCCTGTTCTAATCCCCTGCCCTGGGCAGGAGCACCTTCCACAACATCAGGTTGCTCAAAGCCTCACCAAACCTAGCCTTGAATATCTCCAGGGATGCAGCTTTGACAATTTCTCTGATTACGTCTATTACATCTAGGGTTGTAATAACACAAAAAAGTGTTTACATAGCACCAAAGTAAACTTTGCTTTCTTTAAATGCATGGTTTCCTCCTGATATCTAGCTAGATATCACTGATTTTACATACTGGTCAGCTGTGATGGGAATCAGAGAGAAGAGTGCAAAACAGGACTGACTAAAAGAGGATTCAATGGTGACCTCTCTGACTAAGGCTTCAAAAATGTGATCTCCCTTCAAATGATTTCTACAGTCTGCAGGGCAGAGCCTTCATGACAGTGGCAGGTCAGTCTCCATCCAGGCTTTCTTGATGATCGCAATCAGTTCCAGCTTCGCAGCTAATGCTGCAATCACATCCATGGCGCCTGCTGAATTTTTATAATTTTTACTGACAAGTGATTGGGGACCAAAAACCAAAGGAAGCACATAAGAGGCCATTGAAAAAATGTCCTTACTGGTGATGACTTTCAAGTGATAGCATCATGGTACTTAGCTTTCCTTTGCCTCCTTCTCCCTCTTCTGCCAGTCTCAGCTATGAATCACTGAAAAGGCACAGAAAGGAACACAGTAAAAAAGAAAATAGAGAACTTAAAACTACCACAGAATCATTGTTGTTTAGCAGAGATACTCCAAAAATGACTGTGAGCCACTGTGAACTTGTGTAGCCCATGGCGGAAGGAGATAAAAATAAGATGCATCTTCTTGCTTTTGCCTGATGTTGTGATTCCTTGCACAGTTACAGAGATCCGCAGAAGAGTGAGAAGTTAATATACCATTGAAAGCCTTCATTATGAATTGAATCCTTATTCTGTTTCTATCCCATTCTGCCCTCCTCCAGCTAATCGTCACATTAATGAAAAACACCTCATGCATGAGTCAGCACTGATGTAAAATGCTAGCATTTGTGTTACTGCTAGCGGCAATTCATACCTAGGACTTCATATGTCGGAGTCCCTGAAAACTACACAGTTATTCTCTGCTTTTTTTTTCTGACAATTTTCTTCTAATGTGAGAGAGTGACTTTAGGAGCAGACTTAGTCCTCAGGCTCTTGGCATGTATTTTCTTACTGCCCCATTCATGCACTTCTGCAGCAGTGAATGGTCTGGTAATGAATGGGCTTTTTCACACACTTTTTGGGATAACTTCCTCTAAAGCTATTAAAGAAAAATCTGCTCAGTTCTGAGCATCTTTTAAAAATATTTTGAAAATATAATCTTTCCCTCAAGAAAATTGAATTTCTGTGAAGCTAAGCAAGCCAAGCAGGCAACATGGTGTAAAAAGTGATCATAAATAAGTCTGCTTTTTAAGATAACCCATTTAGAAAAATCTTTTATGGAGCATTCATATTACTGCCTAAGGCAATTGTCCTTCTGGTAGGTATAGCTATAAAATACAGACAAGGTGAAAAGAAAAAAGGACTGAATTATCTCTAATCATTAGTAGATTAATTGGCAATTTCAGCCCTCATATATGTATATGATCAATGCTTCCAGCCAAGGCTGAGAAGACATCACCTCCAGTTAAAAATCATTGGTCAGGCCATACCAGGGAGATTTGGAGTCTTATACTCAGCTATTGTAAGGAAATCTGAAAGGTTAGGGGAAAATTTGTCTCCGTACAAACTTATGAAGCAGGAGGTGATTCCACAGCTTTAACCCAAGCTGTATTAGCATTTGAATAAAGTTGTTGCAAACACATAATTCTCCAGAATTCAGATTTCTGTAAAATGAAAGGTTTGACAGATTTCTAGAGGGAATATTTCCTTGGGGATGAGATTAAAGCACTTTTTAATATAACACCTGGCCTTTTACTGCAAAATATTCTGCATCAAAGTACTGCATATTCAGTACATTTGTAATTTTTAATCATTGAGTTTTTCCTCTACTGAAGTTTTTACTCATTTAAAAGAAAAAAATGAGTGTGGGAGTTATAAAGAGGATTTAGCCAGTATTCTAAGTCTTGGTTGGAAAACATCATTCAGAGACTTCCAGAAGAAAATGCTATTTCAGAAAGATTTTAGTCTGTGATACATTACTTCATTTCCCTCCTCCTGTCTTCAGGTTTGAGACTTCTTTCTCTCCTCCACTTCACTTTGGCCAAATGGGGCAGTTTTGCCTTCTCTAAATGGTGCTTGTCATCTTGGACTGTATTCACTCACTTCTTGATCCTGCTTGCATAACTTCTCTGAGATGGCAAATGCCACCAGCTGCCACTGACCCAAGTAACGTGGCGAGAAGTAGATGTAAGGAGAGGTTATCTTGGATGGGAAAAGCTGACATTACCAGTTAAACTGTAGCATAACCTCACATGCATGTAATAACAACATTTACACTCGACCTCGTCATCTCAGGTTCCTTTTATAAAAAACCACAGAGAAATATACCCTTTTAAAGTGCAATTCAGCTGAACTTTTTTGTACATCAACTTTAAAAAAGGATACATGGCACCTCACTGCACCTTAGATGTAAAAAATTAGACCACTCTGACTAAAAAGGAATCATATTCTGATTCATGTGTTGAATTCCATGTTTAATAGGATGAATGTGACCAGAGAGAGGAAAGGCCAGAGTAACTGGCAGAAAGCAATTTGCAGTGGCCCAGGCTGGAATCAGGGCCTGTGTAGGTAGTCTCCAAAAATAATTCTTGTTCTTTTATAGTAAACGAAACCTTAAAAAAGGGAAGAGAAAGAGTGAAAGTATGTGAGTTGTTTCACAGAGCTGCTTTAATCCATGACGTTTCAAACAAATGAATCCCCTATAGGGACTGGTGATTACATCCAGGTCCTACAACAGGGATGGCCCAGGAAGGTCTAGTGCAGTAGTCCACAAGAGTATTGCTGGCCTACATCAAAATGATCTTTACCTTATACCAATTCCATAGAAATAACCCTGACTTACTTGAATAATGAGAGAAGAACCAGGACACTGATTTCTCACCCAGAGCAAGTGCTGAAGTGGTGAGTGTAACAGTGCCTGGAATTGGCACAAGCCCTGAAAGATGATGATTATCTTCCATACAGGTCTGCATACCATGCCAAAAGGGAAATGGCATGAGACAAGGTGAAAAAATTGTTAACAAATTCTAGGCACAATGGCTACTTTTCTACCTGAAACTGATAGCTGGTTCACCATAGCATTTAGATTTCTATTTGAGAGAAGCTATGGGTTCTCTGATGCAAATCAACGTATCTTTTTTCCCATTTCTTTCCCACATAATACAGAAGGTAATTTCTTGCTTCATGGCTAATCTATTGGAGCTCTTCTGTATTCTGCTTTGCTGTGATAAATTGCATCCTTAAATCTTTCCTTCTATTTACATCATCAGCTGGTTCTCAAACCACTGTTTTGCATCTTTCTAGGTGTCAGTGTTTAACAACTCTGTGCAATACTCTGTAGCAATCAAGAGAATGTAAGTGTGGTAGCTGATTTAACTATTGCCATCTAGCAGCAGAATGAATATACAGATCTACGTATATGCTAGTGGGTGCTAATAAAGTCCAGCATAAACCCAGCTTCATGAGTGCTTTGGAAAAAAAAGAAAAACAAACCCAAACAATGTGTTCATTCAAAGCACATGCAAGTATAAAACTACTGCATTTCTCTCCCGATTTCAAATACTACTCCCATCCAAAATCAGTGTGTAAATAGGGTGGACTCTGTCTGACGTTCTGTAAATAAGCAGAGCACCTCTATTCTACCTGTCTCTCCATGCTACCGGGTAATTCAGTTGAGCTTTGCCATGGCCTGCTTTTTAATTGCCAAACAAACACGGCCAACAAACCTGGCAGCTGGTAGTTAACTCAGTATAATAAGATTTTGATTGCTTTCCTAGAGCAAGGAGTATATGGGGAGTACATTATACTTTTGAGTGAAAGAACAGGACCTATTTCAAGGTTTTCTTTAAATGTATTTAACTCAAAGATAGGAATGCCAAATAAAGATTAAGTAAATAATGAGAAGGTAACTTCACACACTGAGGTGTAACAAACAAGCAGCCAGCAGGAAGGCTTGGTGAGAAGTAGAAATCTTTCTTTTTCCTTACTAAGGGGGTTCACTAGCATTTTTATTAAGAAATGAAATATTGCAGAATAATAGCTTATTTTGCCACTGTAATGAAAGTACCTTGTTCTGCAGGAGGGACAAAGAAGGCTTCCTACCTACTTCTGACTCTGTCCCAGGTTTTATCTAGTAAAAATCATTGTGTCCCAATAGTTGTTACTGGAGGAAGTATTCTTCAGTATATTTAGCCTTGATCAAGCACCAGATACACCCTCAGCACATTCAGAGATAGTATTAAACTAAAAGAAACAAGTGACTCACTAAATAGGATTGTAGTCATTGAAAATGTTAAGAATCAAGACAAGAGAAACTTCTTCAGGTTCAGAAAGGAGAAATGTACAGTTCTGCACCTGGGTGTAACAATCAGTGTGGTTTAACCATGGCAGACATCTATGTCACACACAGCCACTCATTCATAGGCTTTTACAGCTGCATCCAGCGACGGGACGGTGAGTTCTGTGGTGAGGTGACCATTAAAGGTGGAGGCGTGCTTCCCTGAGCAGGGAACAGCCTAAAAAGCTCTATCGGGGGTCAGCGCTAGGCTCCTGGCTCAACAGCAATGAGATCCTTCTGCACAGCATGCTTTGTCTTGTTAAACCAGTAAGAATGAAATAAAATCATAGAATCATAGAAGAGTTAGAGTAGGAAGGGATCTCAAAGATTATCTAGTTCCAACCCCGCTGCCATGGGCAGGGACATCCCACTAGATCAGGTTACCCAAAGCCCCATTCAACCTGGCCTTAAACACTTCCAGGGATGGGGCATCCACAACTTCCCTTGTCAACGTGTCCCAGTGTCTCACCACCTTCATGGCAAAGAAATTCTTTTTAATGTCTACTCTAAATCTGCCATTCTCCTGTTTATACCCATTCCCCTCGTCCCATCACCACTAGCCATTATGAATAGTCCCTCTCCAGCTTTCTTATAGGCTCCTTTCAGGTACTGGAACATCACTGTAAGATCTTGCAGATTTCTAAAAAAAACCCCAAAGAAATATGAGTGATGTAGGATCTCCTAACTTAATTTTCTCAAAATTATTTTTTCTCATCTGAAATTCGCCTTAGGCTTTGTTTCTATATTTTGCAAGAGAGTAGCAAAATTAGATGAGAACTATAAAAAATCTTACCTACCTAGTATCTATTTGACATTAGTCGTAATATGCTGGAAAGCTGCAAAATGAATAAGAATTGCTTAAGATCAGTCTCTATTTTGTTTCACACTGCTCAAAATCCAAACTCACACAATTAGTCTTCTTTAAACTGGATTGATACCCTTCCAATACCTGAAGGGGGCCTATGAGAAAGCTAGAGAGGGACTTTTTACAGAGGCTTGTAGTGATGGGACTAGGGGCAATGGGTATAAACTGGAGAAGTGCAGATTTAGAATAGACATAAGGAAGAATTTCTTCACAATAAGGGTGATGAGACACTTGAACAGGTTGCCCAGGGAAGCTGTGGCTGCCCCATCCCTGGAAGTGTTTAAGGCCAGGTTGGATGGGGCTTTGGGAAGCCTGATCCACTGGGAGGTGTCCCTGCCCATGGTAGGGGGGTTGGAACTGATGATCTTCAGCATCCTTTCCAACTCAAACTGTTCTATGATCCTATGATTCTAATACAGTGTGATGGATAGGGTAGAGGCCTGGGACAGGGAGATGCGAGAATTTCTTCCTTAGCTGCTGATTCTTACTTGCTGCATATCCTCAAGCAGAGTGTTTCATTTCCCTGTGACTCAGTTTCTGCTCTTTGTAGTGCAAGCGCTGCAAGGTAGGGACTCTATTCTGTATTTCTACAGTACAGCAGCAATATGCCGTTCCCACATCAAACCTCCAAATATTACACCATGGTGAATAATAGAGAGTACAAGAGAAATCAGCCCTGTACCATTCTTTTAAAAAGCTGCAATGCCTCATTCTCATTTGTTCTGCAATTTAGGAAACATACGTTCCACAGTGCACTGAGCTATTTCTAATATGCCCAGCTGTGCAGGTTGATAGGCTAGAGATAAAACGATGCTGCTAATGAAAAACAGCTGCTCATTAGTCAGGAGAAAACTGGGTAGGATGTTTAGAGATACAATTATTTTTACTGTTCTTGTCCCTTTTACGGTTATACAGAAATTATATTATTATCAAATCATGTTAGATGGCGTCTCAGGTTGAACGTTTTAAAAATGAATGTGGTTCATTAACAACATGATGAATATTTAAGCAGGATTACAGAGCATAATGAACTTCCTTTAATTTTTTTTAAATAGAAAATGCCCAATAAATTTGCTAATATTTCACTGGATAATGTTGCAATTAGGTGTGCAGCATCTTTTTCCTGCTTTCTGAACATCTCATTTTACTGCTGACTCTGAGTTTAAGTCAGATGCAAAGGGTTGAAAAGCCGCATGATTTTTCCTTGATCATCAGTCAGAAATAGGCTGATACCTTAAGTGTAATCTCAGAGCTAAGCAGTCACCTCACCTACAAGAAATCCCTGGTAAAGGAAAGGAAATAGAGCCAAACAGTCTGTTCTGGTAGGCTGTATCTCAAAAGTAAAACAAAACTGAAACCTCATCCTCTGAATAAGCCTTTTTGTAATCTTCTCATGTTTCTCACAAAATTGGCTAGAATTTCACAGCCGCATGAGGTTTTTCATCTGTAAGAATATTCCACTTTGTTCAAGAAAAGAGCCAAAAAACCCAAGAAGTAGAAAGAAACAATCGAGTGTTCCTGTTGTTAAGGATTCTTTAGATGCCACAGTCCCTTTTATTTGGGGTTTGGACCCCTGTGCTAGAAGGTCGGTTAGGGAAATTTGAATCTTTCTGTCCTGAGCAGAGTGGACTCAGTGCCTTTGAGTCTGCTTTGATCAGACAATCTTCAGCTCAATTTACTCAGCAGGAAAAGTATTAAATTGGAAGAAAAGAAAAAGAAGATTGACTGAAGGTCTGCCTATGTCTCTGGGGCCAAATCCTTCTCTGGAGTTCTCTCCCTCTCCAGAGTTATGGTTTGAAGGCAGGGATATCCCAAGAAAGATTTTCAGGCAGTCTCAGAAATCCATGTTGGATAGCTCAGAATAAACGCTTTTAAAGACATGTCTGACTGAAAATACCCTTATGAAAAAATAGATTTATATAGAAAGTTGGGCAGAAGAAGGGGAGTAGGGGAGATCTCCAGTGAGCTGCAGCTACCGCTACTCAGAGGAACTGCACTACTGTTTGAAGAGGCTCGCTTCTTGTGAAAGACAGTGGAGGGCTGATAAAAGAACAAAATCTGGGGGTATATCTTAGGAGAAGCATGGCAAAAAAAGCCTCGTGCCTAAATGTACATGCAATGTGAAAGTGTGTGCCTGCATATGCCTGAATAACAGTGCTTTGAAAACACTATTTAGCAATTTACCTTGTATTTTATTATTTAATGTCACAAGCTATGATTTTTTTTCTCCACCATAAAGCTAGACTGATGAATTACAAAATTATTTCACCAACACTTACTGAAGGGGGAAAAAGGTTATTTCCCAGTTATCTCCAAGAGCAGAATCAACACATCAGGAAATATACACAGCTCCTCTATCTGCTGGCAAGAGCAGAAGTGGAAACAGCAACTGCATTGTGATGCTAATTCATTTATCTGGAACACTTGGAGTTTACCAATACATGTCTGCTGTGGAGAAACAGTGAAAAACTGTATCATAAGAAAACTTCAATATCAATAAATGCCTTGAAGCAAATCCTTTTTTATCCCTTGTACTGCAGGTAAGATGAACAAGAGACATTATCTGCACTAACTCAGAATCCCAATCTTGGGACAAAGTCATTGTGCAAGATCCTGTATAAACATCAAATAAAAGGAAAGTTACACTCCTGGAAATAAATAAGAGACTGCTAGTTTATAAAATTCAAATAGGTAGAGATGGAGACCAGATCAAGATTAGAAGCTATTGTTTATCTGGAGATGAAAAGCTTGTAATGCATTGACAAGCTATGTGTCTTAAAGTATTTTGAGTTGCAAAACAGATAATTTTGAAGGATAAAGAAACAGTTTTGCAAGCACAGAAGTAGAGCTTTTCCCCTGAAATGGGGGCCAAAACTGTAGTAGGCACAAATCTGAGACTGAAAGTAACATGTGCATGCATTTCACCATGGCTCTAAATCAGACTAGATTTGTGTCACCAAACTGGACAATGCATTGCTGGTATTTCAGTTAGTGGATGAAGTCTTTGGGAACACCTCAGGTGTCTTTTGCAAGGTCCTGAAGCTCTTCCACAGACATCATCAGTCTGCCATTACATGATGACTCAAGGGATAATCCATCTGCCTTGAGAAAGAAAATACAGGTTCAAAGCTTGATCCTCTCTCTTACATAATCCTGCCCAAATGATGCTCAGGTAGAAATACGTGTATTAATTGTTTATGTGCACAGGTAATGCATGTACATATGCAGTACATACATGTACCCATGTCTACATATACATATGAATATGTTACAACTTTGACCTTCTAATACACATTAAAACATGTCCAACAAAAAGTCCACTGCACTTACTCTGCATTGCAGACCTCAGCTGCACATCTCATTTGAGAATTTGAGACATTGCACTGAGGAAGTCATGTTGTCACTATTAGTTTCCTTTCTGGTCATTGACCTCTGTCTTTGCTCCCAGATCCAGAAGACTCTGGAGACCTGTTGCATTCCTCCACTATAAGTGTGCCGTGGGTCCTTAGCCCAGAGCTGCCAGCTCTGTCAAGGAAGCTGAATAAATAAATCCCACTGTCCAACAACACAAGTATACTATTATAATTCCATTGTGCTAGATCAGATACCAGAGGATGCTCTGACATGTGGTACACTGTCATATAATAAGTGAAACATAAAAATAAACCTATGAGCATAGCAGCTTGAGCCACAACAGTTCAGAGCAGGGAGCTACTTATTTCTCTGCTTTTTACTCAAAACCTTCATTTTATACATGCTTTTGAGTAAATAGTAAATAATGGTAATTTACTCCAGTCCTATTCACTCTTTTCTTTCAAGGTGACCTCATCACTGTGTTGTAGCCTAGAGGAGTAGTCCACCTCCAGGTTGGAAACGTAGCATGGTAACAGCCGATTAGAAAAATGAAACTAATAATTTTGTTAACTTCTGGTCTCCATGGAGTGGGAAACTCCAGCTTGACTTTGTTGAATTATACTACTCAGTTGGGACAGATTCCTTTCACCTTGATAAGAGTGATACACTTTACAGCATTCAAGTTAATAATTTGCTTACTCTGATTAAACATGTTAGCATCCCCTGAGGAAGAAAAAATAAATTTTTGTGAGTGGACTTGAATACTTATTTTTACAGATTTGTAACTTGGTATAGCAAGGAGATAATTTTCTCTGTACAGTTCCACTACTGTTTTAGTCCTGGAACCTTCAGAAGGTTTGCAAGTCAGTTGCATTCCTCATTATCTTGTCCGCAGATATTCTGTCCCAGGTTTTACATCAGAGTGCTATCTTGATACCTGAACTCCATCTTGTAATAACATATTGACTCATCTAGTTCTATACTTTAACCACCTTTGAAATGGTTCATGTCATATTTTGGGCTGTGAGGGCTGGAGTCAGCCCATTTCAAGCTGTAGCAAACTCTTCGGGATGACGGAGATGAATAGTGATGATGACTGAGTGGTTACCAAGCTCTGCAATATTTCAGGGAAATTAGCAGTGAAAGGTGGGATAAAAATTCTGAGGAGGAAATAAAAAGTACTGAAAGTAGAGAATGAGAGTATGAAAAATTATTAGATCCAGGAGAGGCGCTGGCAAAGCTCTATTATTTCCTGTTTTCAGTTTTGTCATGCCAGCAATGAATTTTCCTAGGTCATGAATGCTGTCAAGAAGGAAATACACTTAACTTAGGGTAAAATAAGCATGGAAAAGAGGTAACCCAGATTTTAATTCCATCAGGCAGCTAAAATTCAGACTGATGCTTCCCACAGGCAATAGCTAGAATAGTTAAATTGAATTTAGATTTTCTCGATTTGGTGCCAGGATCACAGGTCTTTGCTTTTCCTTCCACAAAGACTTACATTGTATTACTTTTCCCTATTTGTCCCTCCTCACAAATCACTGTCCAAAGGGAAAGGAAATACAGTAACTTCTTGAGTTTGAACATGACATTATATGGAAATTTCCTCTTAAGAAATACCTTATCTTTTTCCTTCTTAAGAAATACTTCAAGAAATAACCTTACCATTGTGAAAAAAAATGCACTCAATTAAAGCTCTTTTAATAATTACATTTGTTGGTAAGAAAAAATCAGAAGTGAGAAAGGAAAATATGAAGGGTGTAGGGAGATAAAGGCTCCTGATTTGTCCATTTAAAAATCTAAAATTCTGAACATATGAACTTCATGAAAAAATACATCCTGATTTGTAAAGGAAGTGAATTTTTGCAAAAAGACTGCTGAATGAAGCCATCAATAGATTGTTTTCTTTTCCCAGATGGATTATACTCTTTATTTGTACTCCCAGAAAGGGAACAAAATAAACCAATCTTGACAAGCACACTTCAAATAAATGGTTTTCAATCTAGTTTTAAATACTTGCTTCTGGGGTAAAGTAAAACTGTCTTAAATTGCAAAACAGGGACATTCTGAAAGAAATATAGGTTGTACTCCTTACTGTTGTAGTGTGTTTGATAAAATAATGTGCATGGAAAGCTAAAGAAGCGAGGTTTGAATATAGATTCCTGGTTTGTATTTGGTATAAGAGTCTGAAATGCTCATTGTTTAAACATGAGGGCTACTTGTTATAGCTTCAGACTGCATTGCAAGGTCCATGTGGCTGAAATGACTGAATTTTACTTTCAAAAGTGACTTAGAACTAAACTTTCAAGGCAATAGAATGGATTTTGGAAGGGAATATAGGCAGTTTTGATGAAAATATTATTTTTTAGGCAGTGACGCATGAAATACTCATTTGAATATTTTTGACTCTCTCTAAGTACCTGAAAGGAGGTTGTAGAGAGGAGGGCAATGGTCTCTTCTTCCAAGTAACAGGGGACAGGACAAGAGGGAACGGCCTCAAGTTCCGCCAGGGGAGATTTAGGCTGGAGATTAGGAAAAAAAATTTCATAGAAAGGGTCATTGAGCACTGGAACAGGCTGCCCAGGGAGGTGGTTGATTCACCTTCCCTGGAGGTGTTTAAGACACGGGTGGACAGGGTGCTGAGGGGCATGGTTTAGTGACTGATAGGAATGGTTGGACTCGATGATCCGGTGGGTCTCTTCCAACCTGGTTATTCTATGACTCTATGATTCTCTTTTCCCTAACTGCTTTAATTTCAATTAACTCACTCTTGTCCTCAAAGAAAATGCAGTTGGGTTCTAATCCCTGCCCCACCTGAGAAGCAGAGAAAAGGAACTTAATATTTCTTACCTTTGCTATCAAAGCTTTAGAAGAGCACCAGAAAGCAGACATCTGTGCTGATTTTGGCTGGGACAGAGTTAATTTTCTTCATAGCAGCTGGTATGGGACTATGACTGGATTTTTACTGCAAACAGTGTTGGTAATAGAGAGATGTTTTTGCAATTGCTGAGCAGTGCTTACATAGCATCAAGGCTTTTTTTTTTTTTTTTGTTTTCTCACATCCCTGTCAGTGAGTTGGCTGAGGGTGCATGAGAAGTTGGGAGGGGACTCACCTGGGACATCTTACCCGATCTGACCAAAGGAATACTCCATACTGTATGATGCTCAGCAATAAGATTAGGGGGAAGGCTGGCCAGGAAACTGATGCTCAGGGACTGGTTGAGCATTGGTCAGTTGGTGGTGAGCAGTTATCACTTGTCTTTCTCACATTTTGTTTCTCTCTTTTTATTATTTTCCTTGTTATTAGTATTAGTAATTTTAGTATTATCATCATCTCCTTCATCACCACTGTCATCATCATCACCATCATCATTATCATTGTTATTATAGTCACTTAATAAACTGTTTTTATCTCAAACTATGAGTTTTCCTCACTTTTACCACTCTAATTCTCTTCCCCCATCCTGCTACAGGGGGAATGAGCGAGTACTTGTGTGGTATTTAGTTGCCAGCTGGGTCAAAGCAAGACAATGTCTCATACTAGTTTCTTCCTTCAAGATCTGCTCTATTCCTTCATCATGCAAGCCTTATGCAGCAACAATACAGCTCCAGGATAGCCACTGTTTTACCCTTTACTAGTCCAGAAAAGGAAATCTTGTTGGGCTGTTCTGCATTGCATTTAGGTTATCCGCAAGAAGATATTTCGGTTATTTCAGCCTCACCTAACCCAGCTGAAGATGCTGCTGCAAGGACCTTCACAATCAAGACACCTGTCCCTGTCTATGCAGCCACTGACTGTCCTCTTTGGGAGAATAGATTTCCAATGTCAGCATTATTTTACATCAAGATCCTCCAAACATAAGAGTTTTTTTATTAACAAAATAATTTACATATGCCTGTTAAAGAAATCTCTAGAGAGGCATGCTCCCTGTTGTAGCACAATCAAAATCTTGACCAATAGAATAATGATAGAAAATAAAGGGTTAAAAAATTACCAAAGAAAGAATCCCATACCAGTGCCAGTGTCATTTCTCTGTTGGATAGTTCAGGAAAAGACCTTAATTTTGAAACTAAATCTAACCGGGCTTTGTTTGGGATTCAGTGTTCCTACTGACTTAACAAGCTGCTGGAAGGTCTAATAAATATTGACATGATTCTTTTCCCTTTGGCAGGGCAGTGTAAGAACTCCACTTCACGGCTCAATGATGCCTCCCTGTGTTGCCTGTGTCACAATGTACAGAAGAGGAAAAAAACGTAGTGAGCACCCACTTCTACATGAAAATTTAATGAGAGTTTCTAAATTTTATCCAACCAACTCAGCTGAAACAGTCATGACTTGCTTTCAAGGAAAGAGAGATTCATACCCCATTTCACAGTGGGCATCTGCTAAATTGCTTGGGTTTCACCCTCACAAAATGGTAGGACATGGTGTAAATTACAGTTGTGAATTGAAGTGGTTTGTACCCCTTTATTTGATATGCTGCCAATTTCAACAGAGCCCATCTGAGCTAAAAGTTAGAAGAACCCTAGTTACACAAATGAGGATACTCCTTGCCTCTGGGTGGATCACAAGGAGTGGAAAGAGAGGATTACACAGAGCAGGGAGACATAAAAGGAAGAGACTAGGTTGTTTTGAAGATTAATTGAGTTTTATTTGCTGACTTTTTTTAAAGTATAAAATACAGCAATGAATATATACATAGATAAGAGTAAGTTTATACTTTCAGGTAAAGACTATTCAGTGCCAGTTTAAAAGGGTGATAAAAAGTCACAATATCATAAGAAAGAATAAGCAGAATGGAATTGGGGTGAGGGAGATCTTGGAAGAAAAATAGATAATGTATTATCTTACCTTTTAATTAAGGGGTAAAAGAATGGTCATGACATTTTACAAGGTCATGGTAATTCCCCTCTTCTGCTTTCACGTGCATCCTGAGCTACAATTTCATGTCACTTATATTGTCACTTCTGTATCTGCCAAAGTCTCACCCAGCCCCATGCTACTGGGCTGGTAGCATGCTAGTGGTGTCTTTGGGTTGGCAGCTGTTGAGTAAAACAGAATCATAGAATAGTTAGGGTTGGAAGGGACCTTGAAAATCATTTAGTTCCAACCCCCCTGACATGGGCAGGGACACCTGCCACTAGATCAGGTTACCCAAGGCCCCATCCAGCCTGGCCTTGAACAGCTCCAGGGACAGGGCAGCCAGAGCTTCCCTGGGCAGCCTGTGCCAGGGCCTCATCACCGTCCTCGTGAAGATATTCCTGCTTATATCTAGTCTAAATCTGCCCCTTTGTAAACAGTCCCTCTCCAGCTTTTTTGTACACCTCCCTCAGGTACTGGAAGGTCACTATAAGATCTCCTTGGAGCCTTCTCTTCTCCAGACTGAATAACCCCAAATCTCTCTCCCTGTCCTCATATGGGAGGTGCTCCAGGGCACATCAGTGACATTTTACCCCCTTGATACATGGATGATTTTAATGAGTGTGTTTTAGCTCAGGAAAGACTTCCTAGAAATGACAGATACAAATCACAATAAATAAAATTTTTACACATCAATTGTATACATAATAAAGATTACATATATAAAATTGTATATATTATATAAATAAAATCATAATAAATCATATTATATACTGTGCCTGCCAGTGTTTAAGAGGCATTTGGACAATGCCAGTAATAATATGATTTAACTTTTAGTCAGCTCTCTTGTACTCAGACAGTTTTCTTACGTGATCATTTTAGGTCCCATCCTATCCTATCCTATCCTATCCTATCCTATCCTATCCTATCCTATCCTATCCTATCCTATCCTATCCTATCCTATCCTATCCTATCCTATCCTATCCTATCCTATCCTATCCTATCCTATCCTACTCCACTCCATCTCATTTCTATATTTTAGATGACAGAGACTGTGGAAATTGTAGGAGGCCAATTACTGGAATAATTCAAGCTGGGACCGAAGAAAATAGTTTGGAAAGTATTCAGACACTGGCAGGAGAATGGTTTAGAAGAAGCTAATAATTCTTTTTCATCTTTTTATCACTCTTATTTTTTTCCTGTCTCTCTGTGTTAATGATGCATCATCAAGGCACTTAGCGTGTTGCAGACGCAAGAATGCAAATTTCCTCCTCAACTGGGCACGTGCGAGCAAAACTCAACCCAAAAGAAATCCACACAGCTGCCTTAGAGGGGCTTGACTATTCAAGAACTAACTCAAGCTCTGCTGTCTGTAATTCATAGCAGCCAGCTGCTCAGCAGCTCTCATTTCACAGTAATGAAGTCCAAAGGAGACAGTGTTTCTAAGTTGATAGATTCACCATTTATCATAACTACGTGGCTTCAGCAGAGGCATTGGCTTATGCTCTGTCAGACTGGACTGTGAAGAGGAGAACAACAGAAATTTAGCCTTTCAGCAGAAGGTATCCTTTTGGAGGATGATGGTAGGTTATTCCCAAAGTAGTGGATGTAAAGGTATGGCACTGAAAACGAGCTTACGTTTTTAAACTGTCAGAACAACCACTGGCACACTCTTGGTCTGGACATCAGCAATAGGCAGCAATGCAATGTTCAGCTCTCCTTGACTTCTTCTTCCCAAGCACACCAGTAACAGGAGTCGTCACCCTGGCTTCCAATACATTGTGTAGTATTTCCAGACACTCCACTTACATTGCAACTGGCATTAAAAACAAAATAAAAAATGTCATTTAAGTCCTTCTGGGATGTCTGGCTTAGAAATTTTATTTTAAAAATAAAATGTACCTACATTCAATTTTAGTGTTTAGAGGTCTTTTTTTTAGTAAAAGCAATGTAAATTCTTTTGACAGAAAGAAAATCAAGTTAACTTTAAAATCTCCTGGTTGATATTCAAATAGTAATTATATAATAGAGGTAAAATATAGTTACAGAGGTAATCAAGTCTCTTTGGTTCCTCAGTAGGTTATATGAGGAGAAGAATTCCATCTAGAGACTTTTTATTGCATAAGGGTAAAAACTAATGCCATCAGAGAGTTCAGAGACTGGAGGGACCATAAAGGGAAAAAAATTAATACTCAAGGGTGCTTTTGTACACCTTACAAAGTTAGTTTGTACTGTCACTGTTTTGCAAACATTTGGCCCTTTTATAACAAACCGTCAAGTTTTTGTGTTTTGATGTCATAACTATTGACCCTTGGTCATGAATTTCCAGTGGACATGATGCTTGTGACAATCCAGGCCTCCTGCCCAGTGCTACTTGGACATGCACACAAGCAAAATAGCCTCTCCTGCCCATGAATGGGGCAGAATACACCAGGTAGTTTCCCATTCCCCCCTTAAATACTGAGTCTTGATCACCCTTAAACATTTCTGGAATACACAGGAGGTGGTCCAGCAGAAACTTGTCCAATATCAGCTGACTGTTGAAACAGTAGTCCCAGCTAAAATGACCACTAACAAGATCAGCATTTTACCCTCTTGCTCCACCTAAAGAAGGGACACAGTGAAATCCCCATCCCTGACTCTACTCCTTCTTCTCCTTACCTCACTTCCTAGTTTATCTGTAGCTAGAAGGATTCACCAATTCTCTCCTCACTGTAATAATTCCAGGTCCAGCAAGTCTCTCTGTCTCTTTTCCCTGGTGATAAGTGTTCAGAAAATCTATAGTGAAAGCTGGAGTCAGAGGGTGCTTTTCACTTTGCCCTGTTTACCAGAAAAAAACCCTGAGGTTTCTATGATGGACCAATTCATTTAATGTGAATGTGAGGCATTTTGTTTTTCAAGTCCATGAAGTTAAGATCTATTAAAAGGCAGATGCTTATTGACAAACTATCAAATAAATTTGGAATGCATCCTGCTGTGTAGCCATCTGATGAAGCTGAATGGCAAAGCTAATGACCCTAGTAACATACTTGCTATAAAATATGGCTTTTACTTAAGCATTTGAGGTTGTGGTGTAAGGAAGTCAAATGTAATGCATCCCATTTTCCTCCATGCATGTGTACTTACTGGTTACAGACCAAACAGATGACTTGCTTTTTATAGCCTGCCATGCACTCCTCCTGCAAGCATGATAGCAAAACTGAGCTAGCAGTCTGTAGCAAGCAAAACAGCTTATGATTTCATTATATTTCTGATATTTGGAATTATTCCTCAAATATGGAGAGGAACATTGTTTGGGGGTGTGTATCAATTAATTAGCTTTACCAGTTTTTCCCTGCTGAGAAGCTGACCCATTTGTTATAATTCAGAGCTTTTTCATGCACCATGTGCTCAGTGGTGTAACTATCTGTAGAGTTTTGCTGATAGTGACCAGCCAGGATAAAATCAGAGCTTCATTTTGATTAGCACCATAGTTTACATGGCATTACTTGTGTACTCTAATTGGATGAAAAAAAACAAGTGTATGTTTTGCAATAGTGAAAAAGCATTTGGAAATAATTTTTCTGACAGAGGCTACTGTTATCTCGTTCTTTGTCTGTATAGCACCCAACACAATAGCAGCCTAGTCCCTGACCATGCCTTTAGTGTTAGCAAAATTCAAATAATTTCCAACTGAAATTCACCCAAGTGCAAAGGATAATCTGCTGTTTAAACTCTCAAAGTGAAGGATGTAGCCAATTTGTTCTTATAATGGGATACATTCTATGTACTGCAAACCTTCTCCACTGTTTGCTGAAGCATTGACTGTTTTCTGTAATGCTGCTGCACAAGGGAGGAAGAAAATACAATGAAGGCATTAGGCACATTTTACTCATAGACACCTAACTTAAGCTGACAGCAAGAGAAAACGTACCTGTACATGTAACTGTACATCTCTCTGCAATCCCTCATACACAGTCAATAATACTGGCACTAACGGCTGCACATTGCTGATTTCAGAAGTTAGCTCTTTGAAAGACCAACATACACACTGTCCATGTAAAATAACTCAATAAATGGACTTTATAAATAACTGCACAGCTGATGAGGAGGTCCAAATGTCACTGAAAGAGATGCCAAACGTGGAAAGGAGAATTAGAGGAAATGTCATTTCAGGGGAGCAGAAATAGAGACAGAGGAGAGATAAAATCCCAAATCTTTCTCTGTCCAAAATCCCACTTATCTATCTTAGCCACCAGCCCTCATATTGCTTTAGATGCACCCAGGCTTCCCTCATTCACATGAACTTCTCCTTACACCTACTTCTTGTTGTGCCAGCATTCAGTGTTACTACCCCATGAATGAAGATGAAGCATATGTTACAGTGCATCCATAGAATAATAGAACCCTTAGAGCCGGAAAAGACCTCAAAATTCAAGTCCAACCATCAACACACCACCACATGCCTACTAAACCTTGCCCTGAAGCATCAAATCTACATGTTTTTTGAACACCTCCAGGGACAGAAATACCATCACTTCCGTGGGCACCGTGTTCCAATGGTTCACCATTCTTTCAGTAAAGAAATTCTTCCAAATATCCAATTTAAGCCTCCCCTAGTGCAACTTGAGGCCATTTCCTCTCATCTTATCATTTGTTACTTGGGAGAAGTGACCAACACCTCACTACAACCTCCTTTCAGGGAGTTGTAAACAGAACAGGATCCCTCATTCTTCTCCAAGTTAAACAACCTCAGTTCCTTCAGCCACTCCTTGTAAGGCTTGTCATCCTTGGGATGAAAATAATCAAC
The DNA here is from genome assembly GCA_033459285.1 of Clamator glandarius. Taxonomy (NCBI): domain Eukaryota; kingdom Metazoa; phylum Chordata; class Aves; order Cuculiformes; family Cuculidae; genus Clamator; species Clamator glandarius. The sequence continues at coordinate 169,848 of JAUNZM010001846.1, forward strand.
ATCATGCCTGGCTGCAAAAGAGCAAGAATCAACAAAGGTAAACTTATTAGGCTCTATTAAACACCACTATCTCAAGGAAATCACTGTGTCAACAAATCCCTAAGCCATTTGCATGCAGAAGCTGGGAGGCTTTTTATTAGGGAAGGAATGTTATACCCTAAATATATCTTGCTTCCTATGCATTTTTCCCCAGTCACAGTTACAGATAGGATAGCTGAGTACTGCACCCAGTACAGTGATCTTGATGTCTTATGTTCTCACATTACCCAGTGTCAACATGGTGCTGAATTAAGTGGTTATTTCAGCAAAATTCATCTCAATTTGCAATGACCACCTAAGAAGACTTTTAGGACTTTACCTGTTTTTAATATGACTTCACATGGTCTCTACAGCACAGACATCAACATCCACAAGCTGTGTTAAGAACTTCCTACAGCCAGCTGGAGACTACACCCAGAGTTAGTAGAGACTAAGAAGAGATCTCTCATTTCCTTAAGTAGTGCTGCGGTTTTGAATCAAATATAACAGAACATTGGCCGTGACTGAATCTCTTCTAACGATAAAGGAATCTTAGATTTAGACACCTGAAATCAGGTGGCACGTGTTACCCTTATTCTAATATAAGCAATAAAGTGGAAGAGGCATTTCCAGAGATCAAGACATCCCATCTTTGATGCTTTGTGAAGGATGGAATGTAGATGACATATTTCTTCGGTATCCTACAGATCCAGACTGATTCCTAACTATTAATTATATTATACTTAATGATTAGCTGTATTAACTTTCTTTAAAATAAACAACTCTGTGTTTTCTGGTCAGATACATGACTATAAAAGTGGAAAACAAAGGAGATTAAGAACAGAAGTGCTGTTTAAAACCTGATCTTTTGAGTAATAGAATGAACTGAAAAGCTCTTTCCTTACCTATTTAACCTTCTGTGTCTCATCTAAACCAAAATGCACAAGCTTTTCCATAGAATTCCTGCTTTGGGCTACTCTATAATCGCACTTCTTGGGAACTGACTTCACTGCAGGCCAGTCAAACATAAATCAGCTTTTTCTTTTTTCTTCTTTTTTTCCGAATTCCCTCCATGTTACCATCGTCACTAAGCCCAAGTTAATAAGCCTGACTGAGAGGCTTGATTCTTTCGGGTAACACCTAAGGGCTGTGAGGGTGAGTGTGGATTCCAAACAGAGTCTGTACTGTGTCACTGGCTGTTTTACCCCGGAGGCAACAAGGGCTGGAAAAGGCTTTCCCTATTGGGCTTTCCCTATTGGACTGCTGAGCTCTGTGCTGCACTGTTCAGTGTCCCAGCAGTAAATCTGAGTGCTGTAAATTTGAGTATGTATACCCCTACACCTGACTTTTATCTCCTAGCAGGCAGCTGTAGAACAGCAGCCCCTGAAGGAAGAACAGTTTCTAACATCCATCACTAGAGACTGACTTTCGCCATGAAGCAGCTCTTTCTGGTTACTGGGGGAGCTCTTTCTGTCTCTGCTTTGTGCCAGTTCCAGCTGTAATGACTTTGCATACCCTAGTGCCAAGGGATGGGGCTAAAGCCGTCTCCTGCATGCATCTAAATTAGTACCTACATTTTTTTCTGATGAGGCAACATCTCTGCAAGTAAATTGAGGAAGGCTGAGAGCATTTTCAGGCACTGTGGCCAGCAATGACTGTATTTATGCAGTTAAATACTTTTAGCCTGTAAAGAGAAGTTACTGTATTCAAACTGTCAAACTGTCTACTAGGAATGTATTTGGGGCTATGCTACATATCAATTAGCATCCAGGAATTTTAAGGACAGCATCCAGTCTAAAAACACACCAGGCATCTTTGTAAAAATATTTATCAGCAAATTCCAGTGCCCAGCAACATTTCCTCACACTGTTTTATTTCCAAGTATTGAAGCAGCTCACTTACAGCCTCACTGTATGAGGATCTGGGTTCTGGACACCCTGGCAGAACAAGACCTGTAACATTGACATTTGTTTGAAGATGGATATTTCAGTAATTGCAACAACAAGCTGAGTCAGTGTGCACAAGGGCTGGTGCCTGCCCATGAATCTTGCAAAACTCTGGGCTTTGGGAACACCTGGTGACCGTAAATTCTGCTGGGCAAATGGAAAATTTCTGAGGAATGAGGGAGAGAATTTTCTCTCACACTGGGTGTTGCCTTTATAAAACACTCCTTTTTTTTTCCATATAGGACATTAAGTGATCAAAACATCTCAAAGCACATGGATTTGCAAGTACACCCGGTATGTTGCTATGCTATTAACATGCTGAAAGCACTTTGTGTCATCAGTTTTGTTATAGATGATTGGAATTAAAGCTCTACAGAGTCAAACTTTGAAAGAAGGTGACTGTTTATTTTATTCCATTTTTTTCTACAAACTTTTTACTAGAAACTCTCACAATGATAATTGTTAAATAGTGAAAACATGTAATAATAATTCTGCTCTCTCCTGTGTCTTGTGCTTTATATAGCACAATATTATGAATATTCTATGTGATTTCTTTTTTGAATGTGATGGAAATGTGAATTTATCTTAACAAAGCACAGTCACGCATTGTTATTTTTAACCTTTATAGGGAGATGAAGCAAATAGCCCACCCACTCAGAAAGAAATAACAATACTTCTTATTAAACATAATTGTTTCCATGGGATTTTAGGGCTGAAAGTATAGAGACAATAAAGTTCCTAGCCAAAACGTCAGTTCATATTCTTGCTTTATAATCGCCCATTGTACAGCTGTTTTGTTCACAATGCATGTGTCTATAATAGGGCTTTAGAATCTATAAATTTGCTAATGAAAAGTATTTAATCCCTGCTCATCAAGAGAAATCTTAATTGGTAAGTCTGGTGGTGCTGCTGTGCTGCGAGCATTATGTAAGAAGCCACACTCTGTTCACATGCATTCAGATGCCATGGTTACCAGCAATGCTATGCATGAGGATGAGGAGCACAAATCCCAAGCTTTCTTCACCACTAGAGCTTGTGTGATAATGAGTGATTTGTATCTTTGCTCCAGAAGTAGGCTTCCATGTCCTTGGTGAGATGTTAACTAAAATACCAGCACAGCCCTTAGAAATGGAGTGTGTTCACTCCGAATTTAGGGGCTCATCATTACACATACTGTTTCCTAAATCCTCTTCTGCTGCTCTAATCACACCACCAAAACCAGACAGAATGTTTAGATCATGCTGGAAGTTAAAAATCCCACCTGTGAAATATAATTTATTGTATGTTAGTTTAGAAAGATTCTAGATTTCCAGCACCAGGTTTAATTGGAAGGTGCAAGTTTTGTACTGAACATTTAATGGAGGAAACTGAGGAAACAGAGGCTCTATAGAGTCGAACCAGGTGTGCTTTATTTCTGAAAGGCAGTGGACGTCTTACACCATCCACCCAACGTTTACTTTTGTTTATGAAATGACACAAGACATCTAGAGGTGGGGGATTCCTTTTAACTAGTCAAAGAGGTCAACTGACTGGTGGTAGAAGGATGCTGCCAACACATCCTGCTGAACTCGGGGTAGGACACTGCTACTGACAGTCAATCCAGATGCCATAACTGGTAGCATAGCCAAACACACATTGAGCTCAGATCTCATAGAGATGGTGGGCTATTTCTGGCCAAATTTGGGAACTCAGTTCAGAACTCTGACAATCAATCTCCTTAGGCTGCACTCTCTACCAAGTTCAGTAACAGCCCAGCACCCAAGCTCAGAGGCACACCACCAGTTTTAATTTTTCTTCATTTCGATCACCACACATAACATATAAATATCTATTTGCATTGTGTTTCAGGATTAAAAGCATCAGCAAGGAGCAGGAGCTAAAAATGAAACACAGAGAATGGAAGAGATGAGTGTCTTTGCTCTAAATGCAAAAGTCTACTTTAGTGTGAGAGGAATTGCAGTCTCTCAAGTCTATGGACTAGATTTCTGTTGATTACAATGGGAGCCTAGACAACTTAATCCAGATGGAGAAATTTATAGAAATCTAAAACCTGGGGAGGTGAATCCCATCCCCCATTTCTTCATTGTAACAGAAATGTATAATGTATTAATTCTTTACAAGTGACTCCCTCTCACTCTTTTTCTTTTAGATTTGGTACCTATTTAAATATCCTGAACAATTTGAAACAACTCTGCCAGGAAGGATGATGACAGCAGTAGCATAGACTATTCAACAGTTTTGTGAGAGCAGGTTTCTTTTCAGAGCAAGAAATGAATTCAAGTTCCCACACGTAAAGAATGGTATGAACTGATACCTCCATCAACAACCAAATTAGTAGACAAAAGAAACTCTGGATATTACTGTTATCAATTAAAGTCTTCCACTGTTGCAGCAAATGCTTCATTCAATATTTATTTATACATTTTATTTAACATTGTCAGATATTTACTCAAATATAGATGACCAGATAGTTAAACCCAGCTTTATATAGTCTAGAGGAAATATAAAAATTAGATGGTAAAAATACAATGCATTCATAAAAGTTATACTGAATTGACTAGCTAGGAATAATCAGTGTGCTATGTATAAAGATGCATAGATATAGATGCAGCTACATTCATTCTCTTACCAAAAATGAAGAAGTGGAAAATAAGGCATGCTTACTCTTCTATCACACACAATATTTTCTTTTTCCTTCAGAGTTCTAGAGGGTATTTCTATGAATAAACTGAGAATGATAAAAAGTCCCTTTCACTGTCTGATTACTCTTTACTTACACTGCATCTAATATAAAAATAGCCCGCAGCCTTTCTAAAATTCAACAAAGTGCAGATTTTTGACAGCAATAATTTCTGAATTTAGTAATATTTTCTTTTATTTACAGTCAGGAGCGAAACAAGGCAGAAAAAAATCCTAAGCTGTCCCTTTTATAAAACCCACAAGTTTCACAGCATCAAAATTAAATGATACAGATTTGACACAGGAGCAAAAGACGTGATAACAATATATGTGTATTTTGGGGGATGGTAGGAAATGAAAGAACGAGCTAATTGCATTTTTATCTTAAAAAGAACTTAATAAATTACCATTTCAAAGTGGGATTTACATATTCCATCATTTTGCAAAGATTAGTTCTTTCTTTGATAGTTTTTTTCTTTCTCATCTTATTATTCTGTCATTTGGAGGAGATACTCAAACAAAAAAATATATTCCAAAGCCCATTGCTTTGCATTCTTTAAAAGATCCTGTGGCACTTTCCACAAGAGCTGTAAGTGTTTTAAACGTCAGTATCCTGGCAAAAGTCCAACTTGGGTAATTACATTCCTTCCTGCCTCAAAGAAATCCTTTCCTCAAGCTATAATTTCATTTGGAGACATTGTTCCACACTTCTCTGCCTGGAAACGATTGCTTCGTGATCTCAGCTGCCACATTGCGGAGAGGAGATAGCTGTATTTTAGTGCAAGTAAGTGTTTTCTATAGACTCACTGTCATTCAGACTTCCACACTGTGCACCTGAGTCCAATATACACTGTACAAGCTGCCTGCTCACAGTGTGCACCTGGGTGAAGCCCTCAACGTGATACACACAGTTGACTTCTATAGGAAGTACACAAAATATTGCACTATAGTTCACCAAACAGCAACTGCAGTCATTTGTCATTTGCTGTAAATGGGCACTTTACCGTTGCCACAGTTTGTAGCAAGAAAATTACCTGGAGTAGTGTGTTCAGTTCTGAAGCCCTCAGCACAGGAAAGATATGTGTTAAAGCAAGTCCAGAGCAGGGATACAAAGATGGTCAGAGGGCTGGAGCACCTCCCATATGGGGACAGGCTGAGAGAGTTGGAGTTGTTCAGCCTAGAGAACATAAGGCTCTGGGGAAACCTTAAAGCAGCCTCCTGGTACTTAAAGGGAGCCTACAGAGTAATGGTTTTAAGCTGAAAGAGGGGATATTTAGATTAGATATTAGGAAGAGATTTTTTACTGTGAGGGTGGTGAGACATTGGTAGAGGTTGCCCAGAGAAATTGTGGATGCCCCACCCCTGGAGGTGCTCCAGGACAGGTTGGATGGTGTCTACCACTCTGAAGGCAGAAAACTACAGAGGAGTACGGTCGTGTCCTCTACAGGTGGCTGAATCACAGGGTGTTTTTATGAGTCTACTTAGGGGAGACAGTCTCCTGATTCAGCAACAAAGCTTGTGCCATCTGATACTGATGTCCTACAGACATCTCAGTAGAATAACTCTGGCTATGTCAATCATCTTCCAGAGATTTCAGTGGGGGACTGATGCACTCACAGGCGAAGGGCTTCAGCATCTGAAGAAGCATATTTATATAGGAAGAAAGATTTTTCAGCATCTTCAACACATGCTACATCAGGACCGAACTCTCAGCTTCATATCCTAAGAGGAAATTCTCCTTTTTCTGGATGGGGCGATGACAGGAGGATTAAACTCTGACTTTGCCAGTTTGGAAAGAGATTATGTCCTTGACTTGATGTCACTATTTTCTTTCCCCCTAATTAAACCAAAAACTCAGCACAGGGGTAAGAATGAGAGAGAGAGCAAGAGGAAGAGAGAAAAGAATTAAGGAGAAACTGACCAGAAAATCCAGGCAGTTCAAGTCTTTTAATTTAGTATTTAAAAGCTTTACTGTGAGTCTGCTTCTCAGAGATATGACTGTTTAAAAAAATGGATTTTCCTGCTTCCAGTCAACCACAATATATATACATATTTATATACACCCACAAGCACATACACATGAATGTACACAGAGGAGGAGGAGAAAAATTTATACTGTAAAAGATGTTGACGTTTTATCAAAAGAATAAGATGCAGAAAGAATCTTTTCTGAAAAAAATATTTTTTCTGAGAAAATCCATTTTGTGAATCCATGACTAATCCCTGTGCACACACACACACACAAAGGTAAAGCAAGAAGAAACTGAGCAATAATTAAAAAAACATATTCAGCTCTTGACAAATACACTCAGAAGTGCAGCTAACCCCTCCCCAGTAAGTAAATTAACCATCCTTTTTTATAGGAAAATAAATAAATGAACATCCAAACACCATCAAAAGCCAAAACAGGCATCTTGTGGGTTTGGGGTGGCCTGAAAGACCAGACCAACCTAGAGCAGGGAAAGAGGGCTCACCACAGAGTTTTATGAAATATTCATAGTGCCATTTGAGCTTAAATCTAAATGCAGCCTTAGGATCTTCTTCTCATATTCTCTATAAGGCATCATTGAAGGAAGAAGAGACATGGTCAAGGGGCAAAGAGCAAGGAGGTGGCAGAAGAAAAAAAATTTGTGATATTCACTTGGCTGAGATTCTGATGCTCAGTCATGAACACGGCTGTTCTCCAGGGGACCCCTGAGTTATTTGGAAGTTTCTCCAGCCCATGCAGTTTCATGAAGGTCCCCCTTGTCAAAAATACAAATTTCATTGATCAAATAACAGCCAGAAAATCAAATACTTCAGGTTGTAAGGGTTTTATGGATGTCTCTGATGCAACCTGTCATGTGAATTAGTACCAGACTCCAAGCTGTATGTTGCTTACGTCCCTCCTTGGTGCATTTTGCTTCCATGAGAAGACCTAAATACAGAGAGGAGGGAGTAATCTCTCCCTTTGTCCTAAGGCATTGAGCTATTTAATGGAACTGGCTGACCCTGACTTCTACAGCTGAGTTTTTGCACAAGCACATACTTTCACATATTAACATGCATACACACAGACAGAACTTCATAAATCTTCTGATGAGAGATGGGCACAATGAATGAATAAATGAAAAAAAAGTGAATAAATGACCAAAACACCATGGAAAGATCAGGTTAAAATTAGTAGGTTTGGGAAAGTAGCACTGAGCATGACGGGGTCATGTTGTACTGCAGTTGTGCATACATACGGCAAAAGGTCGCTGAGCAGCATTTCACCATTTACAAAGCTATCTTGGTTCTGGTTGGGAAAGGGTTTGGTGGGGAATTAATTTTCACAAGAAGCCTGGAAGGGATGAAGCCTGGGCTGCTTACCTAAACTGCCCAAAAGGGTACGATGTCCTGCTCAGGATATAAGGTAAGTGCTCAGTGGGGCTGCTCCAGGCATCTCAGCATGACTAGTCTGGGGGTCTCATAAACAGGAGTCCATAGTATGGGGCCATAACTCAAGATCCCAGATCAAGAGCAGTCAAACACCATTCTCTGATTGGTGAGTGGCTTTACCTTGTCTATCACCCATTTTGTGTATTAATTTGCATTTATTATTATTGTTACATTTTGTCTTCCTTTACTGCCTTATTAAACTGTTCATATTTCAACTTAAAAGTTCAAAAATTTTCTTTTTGATTCCCCTCCCCATTACCTCTGGAGGGGGTAGGAGTGAGTATGCAGCTGTGTGTTTTTTGCTGCCAGCTGTGTTCCACGTGGTCCTTTGTTGTTATTTGCGCTCCACGTGGTTTTTTGTGCTGGTTGCTGGATTAAACCACAACAAAAACTCACTCAGCTGTGGCCATGTTGCTCCTCCTCTGGGAGAGATTGATCCTTAACTCCATATTTTTTAACCTCATTAAACACAGCACATTTTCCAGCAGAACTGAAAAGCAGAGAGTGAAAAAATACAGCACCTTCAGGAAAGAGGAACTCCAAAGTCTGGACAATCCAGCTTTTTCAAGGTGGTCTGAAAATATAGATCATGAATTGCTGGATTTAGGTGGCTACAATTCCAGCCCTTTTTCTGCTAACTTTTTAGCTAGCCCCCTTTTTTTCCTTCTCCTTCTAGCTCTTGGTTTTTCAAGCTCCAGCCTGCTTCTTCACAGCCAGCTGTGCATGTAAAATGACTTTGGGGCATGCTGGCAGAGAGTAGGTTTAAAAATAAACGTGGTGATATTCACTAGGAAGTTACTGCAGTCTGCAGACTCCTCTCTGTGTCATAAAGATTTAATTATTGCATGCTGTCCCTCCTTACCATCCTCCCAGCTGTAACAGGTGCCCAGGTTTCATCTTTCTTCCAGTTTTTTCTCGAGGTAATTAAATCTTTATCCTGAAGATAGGCATATGCAGGTATGTGAGTCTCTTCCTGCTTTGAAGGGAAACACTTTTATTTTTTATTAACTCTACTAATCAGCAAGGGAATTATACATAAACCAAGATAGAGGAGCTATAGGGAATTCAAGGTTTTATCTCACACTGTGTTTGCCTGTAAAATAATCCCATTCTGGGCAAACCTGCAATGGTTTTGATTTTAAGCATATGTTGTGTTCATTTTGTGATCCAGATGGCTTTATTCTGCCCAACCCTAGGATTTATTTCTAAACCTAAGCAAAAGGATTTTTCATGGGAGAGAAAGTGGCTACAGCGATGAGGACAAAGCATTGGCCTACAGTAGGATTTTTCCTCAGGCTCATTAAGTGACTTGTGGCATTAACCTCCATGGTACTTATTATAACAGATCTCAAGTCACTTTGATCACAGCATCATCAGATGCTCCTACAATCTCTCCATACTTTCTATCATCAGAAGTTGCACTACATTTCTTGTGAAGAAACACAGAATGCAAAACAGTGTCATTTAGACATATGGACTCCAGAAATGTGAATTTCACACCTAACACTTTGAAGATAACAAAGTGAATCTTTCTGGACTCTTTAATGGTGGATGATGGGTAGAAAAAAAAATTGTTGAGAGACTCATGCAGAGAAACTCAGTGCAAAGAATCAAGTTGGGAATCTCAAGCACAGTAATAGGGATAGGCAAAGAGTGGAATGAGAGTAGTCCATAAGAGAGGGAATTAGGGCTGCTGGTGGATGAGAAGCTCAACATGAGCTGGCAATGTACGCTTGTAGCCCAGGAAGCCTAGTGTATCCTGGGCTGCATGAAAAGAAGTGTCATCAGCAGATCGAAGGAGGGGATTCTGCCCCTCTGCTCTGCTCTGGTGAGATCTCCCCTGGAGTACTGCATTCATGAAGATGATCAGAGGGTTTGAACACATCCCATACAAGAACAGGCTGAGAGAGTAAGGGTCATTCAGCCTGGAGAAGGCTCCAGGGAGACCTTAGAGCAGCCTTCTAGTAATTCAAGGGCATCTACAGCATAGACAGGGCACATTTCTTTGTCAGGAATTGCAGAGATAGGATGAGGGTTAATGGTTTCAAGCTGAAAGAGGGTAGACTTAGATTAGATATTAGGAAGAAATTTTTTACTGTGAAGGTGGTGAGGCACTGGTAGAGGTTGTCCAGAGAAGTTGTGGGTGCCCCATCCGTGGAGGTGCTCAAGCACAGGTTGGAGGAGCAACTTGATCCAGTGGGTAGTGTCCTTGCCCATGGCAGGGGGTTGGTACTGGATGATCTTTAAGGTCCCTTCTAGCCCAAACCATTCTATGATACTATGATTTAGGTACTGTTTTACCTTAGCCATGCACTGTTCTCTTGACATACATACATTGTTTGTCAAAGATATGGCCTGATTTAGGATATAATTGCAAAAGATATATAAGCATAAGGGAAGACAATATGGATATGGAAGAAAAATCAATTTTGAAACACATAACAGAAATCACACTCAATCCAAGAAGTCCATGAGACACAAATGACTATTCCCTCAGAGAAAACTGCATATGAGCTTGTGCTCTTTTGATGCTTTCAGAGGCAAAAAAAATGAGCTGAACTGATTTTACTCAATATACCCACTCTTGAATAGCTGTGCAAACTCTTCTATTAATGGAAATAAGGAAATCATCCTTATGTTTTTTTCCCCTGCATGAGAAAACAGAGAAGGGCTGATTTTTGACAGGTCATTAGGCATACGTCCAACTCCAGTATTTTAACTTTATACTTTGAAAATCCATGTTCAAACCTTTAAGACATATGACAAATGAAGAAAAATGACTGTTAATTCTCCACTGCTGTACCATTACTAGGAAAAGAAGTGATTGGTTAAAAAAAGTCATTGACTTCAGAAGCAACCAGCCTGGTCCAAGGGAAATTATGAGATTCAAAGGTTCCACACATAGAGCTGAGAAAGATAATTTCTTTTCTCTACCAAGCCATGTGTGCTTTCTTTCATGCCTGTCAGTAAGGTGCCATTTGTGCTGACTACTGAATTAAGACAAGACTGCAGATCAATAAAGCTTCAAGGAAATACGTTCCACATCTTTCTTCTTCAGTGTAGTTGTTACTGGGTCTGTAAACTATAAGTTATAGAAAGGGATCCTCAGCTGTTGTAAAATAGCTTATGTGGATTGTTACTACTTACAGCCTCACTGAAACTTAGTCCATGAGGTGCACATTCAATATGGGAGTACCATATTGTGCCACCTTGTTTTGCTTCAAGAGATGTTTCTGTGTGAAGGTTTGGACAATTTCCTGAGACCCACAGAGTAACAGAATCTGGTTCTGATCTTGCAAGTCTGTATCGCCCAATTCACTGAATACATTTATCAAGCTCCATGAAACCCCATTTGGAATTCTTTTTGCCCTATTGTTCCTACTGAAAATCTATTGCAGGAACATGATTGTGTTAATTATTAGGAAGGCTCTTCTAATGGCCTGCCTAAATTTATTCATGGGTAGTTTATTTCTCATTTGCTCTCCTATAAACATTCTCTCTGCACTTATTTTCTTACTGTTACCTTTTCTTGATTTTGCATGTAGTTCAGACCTTGTAATAAACAATTTTTCTGATTTGTGCATCAGTTATGGAAACTTCTGAGCAGGAGACGCACTTAGATTGTGCAACTAAAGACTTCAGTATGTGCCTAGGTTCTTTCTGAACTGAAGATTTAAGTGGTGGGATTATACCAATAAAGGCAAGAAATGTTGTCCACTAATTTCTTCAGCCTGAAAGGGAGAAGAAATTGAAGTAAAACAATTGGAGCTTGGGGAAACATAGGAGATGCTGTATTCCTCATTGTTCTCTTTCCATTTTGTCTTAGTTTAATCATTGTACAAGTCACTGTTTGATGGAAGGTTAAATAGTTTATGAATTTCTATCCTTATCTTATCTTCTGAAACCATTGCTACTGGTCCACATCAGTAAAAGAATCCTGTCTAGATGAACCTTTGATCTGACCTAATTGTGGCCATTTTTGTGTTATTCGCTTGTATCAGCTCACAAGTTAAACTAAATATAGGAAAACTATAATTCAATTCAAAGAAAAGGAAGAATTCTCTTTAAAAAAATTTAATAAAAAATATCAGTTGCAAGTAAGTTGTCCATTTTTAAGGAAAAAAAAAGAGGCTTTTATTTGATGCTATTTATCTTTCCCAAAAGAATCGTAGTTTCTAGGCTTGGTCATAAATAGGACTCAGTTGAGAAAATGTTTTATTACATTGCAGGGAAAGTTGTCATTTTCACATGACTTTTCCTCTAGAGGTGGCTAGGAAATAGAGTTTCTCTCCTCTGGGAAATTTCAGTCTCCCAGAAAGCAGTTTTTATTTGTCAAAGAAAATTTCAAAATTTACTGTATAGTGTAAATTGCCCATCAAAATTGATTCAGTCATCAAACATTTTTAGTTTGTGAAGTTGAATATTACAACTAATCCAGAAAAAGAAATTATGTTAAACATAATTTTAAGACAAAAATAGAATGATTAAATAAATTTAGCTAAATGAGACAGCTTTTACAAAAATAAGTCATATTGGGGTTTGATCTTTTTTTACAGTTCAAAATTGCAGTATTTCAACAAAATTGCCTTTTTATGTAAGAAAAAATATTAATACTCTATCAAAAACTTTTCAGCAATCTCTGTCTATACGCATGGGGACCAAGAGAGAAATAACCTTATAGCAAAATGGTATAGCATTAGGGGTGGGCATTTACAGAGAGCTGTAGAATATCGCTGGCTTTGTCCAAGTCCTCAATCTGCAGTTTAATTGCACCCATATCAGGGACAGCTGAAAACTGTCAAGTCTGGCAGTGGAGTGTGCTCATGTCCTCATTGCACAGGACCAGCTTTTTCCTCTGGATGGAGTGGAAGGAGAATCGGGAGTGCAACTGCTCTCATTTAGCTCGCAGTCAAGCCAAGTTGGGGTTAAAACTTGACAATGGCACACTGGTCACTCCACAGTAGATGATGCCTGACTTCAGGGCTCCTCTGACTCTTTTGATGAACCTCTTTGGTCTTAGGATCTACTAACATATTTGATGTGGTTTTACTTTCAGTCTAGAGTGTTATGCTAAGAGTTATGTTATAACATACCACAATCTTGTATTTCTAGTGTGAAACAGAAAGCACGGACCAGGCAGTGTGACATCAACTCATCCCAGGACAGTGCCAAGTGACTGCATCTGACTGTCTGCTACATCATCCTGCATCATCCTCTCCCTGGCGTAAGCCCCAGGCATTCCCTGCATTCCTTCAGGCCATTACTCAGTTTCCATCAGACTCACACAAGTAACATCCTCAGGCAAATGTGTTTCATCTTCCAGATTTATCGTTCTGTAAATCTTTACCATTATGTGAGGAATATTTCCAAGATAAACCTTGAAAACTTTTTCTTCCGCCTTTCTTTTTACTTCACAAAGCCTACACTGTATTTCTTTGCACTTGAATCCAGCAATACTTAGAATTATAGAATCATAGAATCATAGAATCTCCAAGTTGGAAAAGACCCACTGGTTCATTGAGTCCAACCAATCCTATCAATCACTAAACCATGCCCCTTAGTGCCTCATCCACCTGTCCCTTAAATACCTCCAGGGAAGGTGACGCAAATGTCTCCCTGGGCAGCCTGTTCTTGTGAAGTCATAGTCAACCCTGTTTGTTTTTTTTTTTAACTTCTGGGGAGTTCACCTTTCTCCATGGTCTGCTGTTTAAACAGAGGCTGGGCTGCTTAAGGAAGAAATAATTACCAGCCTGAGAAGTAATATTGCTGAATGGCAGAATGGAAGAAGAGAGAAATGCCCACAGCCTTCTCACAAGTTAACACCTCCCCTCACAAATTAACACATACCTGTAATGTTTCACTGTAAATGGTAAAGTCTACCCCAATAGAACACAGCAGACATCTATGATATCAGCATTGTGATAATGAATTTGATCTCTAAATCAAATCCAGAGTTAACATCTTACATCCAGCAAAGGGGAGGTGACTTCTAGGCAACATTTCTGTAATTTTTATCTGCATTTCTGGAAGACAATCTTAAAGGTATGGACAAAATTATGAGCTTCTGAATTCACAGAAACCTGAGTTTTTGAGAAAGAGAGAAATAAAAAGATGACTTAATTGCTGTTTCTCAACTCACTGTGCAACACAACTGTTAGTTCTGAAATAAGGAAGAGCAGGAATATCATATTTTTTGCAGAAATCATACAGTCAAGCAGTTAGCAGAACTTCCTCAAGGTCTTTGACAATGACCATTTCTTCTTTTCCCAGATTACTCCTTGTCTCCTCTAAGCCCATCTGTCACCTGTGTGTTCTCAGTGCACACCTTGGCTTCCTCCAATTTGATTTTAGATGCTCCTGATCCTACTGGTGGCAATTCACTTGCACTTAACCAGTCCAACACTTCCTCTTTCTAAAATGTCTACAGTCATCTATCTTTGCTCCTGTTATTTCAAAGATAGTCCATTTGTTTGGCTGTGCTCTCTTGTCCTCTATGGCTGCTGCCTTGGCTGGCAAAGAGGATGCCCACTTGGAAAAAGGGTATTTTTTTCATTCTGATCTTCTAAATCATAGAACCATAGAATACTTTGGGTTGGAAGGTACATCTACAGCTCATCTAGGCCTTCAGTTAGTTACCTTGTTCTCTTTGGGCCACCAGTGAAAGCTACCAATTGGATGTGGGTTGTTCATTCAAACATCAGTTTGTGTTCTAGTATATCTCCTCCCATCACGAACTCACAGGATGGAAAATGAGCCTTGGTACTGAATTTTCCCAAAATGTGATTTGAAATTCACAAAATCTATTGAAAACCTGCTCCAGACACCAGCCATTAAGGAACTTGCCTATTGCCAGGTGCTTATCAGGAGCTGACCTAGATATTTTGCCCAGACCTTTATGTTATAATTACTTTAATATCCCTTATGTTTGGGAAAGCACCAAGAGCTAAAAAGCAGTCTTTAAATCCCAGAGAGGAAAAAAAAAAAAAGACCCAACAGTTCTTTTTAACTCTCAATGGAGGAAGCCAGTCTGTGGTGGAGTGACAGTGCTGCTGCAAGATAATGATCCCTGCCTCCAAAATCAGAGCAGATGTCAGTGGCATTTTCTCAGGTGGTGTCAAACAATGAGATTTCATTAGACTGCTTTCACTACCCTCCTCCTTCAAGGAGAAGGTCATCAGCTGTCTCAGTGCCTTGGTCACAGTGTTTTTCCTTTAACAAACCCTTTTCTCCTCTTGCACAGAAACATCCCATCTGTACAGCTGGTTCAGGCTTCCTCATCAGAAAGTGGAGGGGGTGCAGCTCCTTTCCTTTTGGTAAAAATGCTGGAAGCTGTTCAGTGAAAGGCAGCATAGAATTGCTGCACACCGTCTCTGAATGTATCTCGGGGTATCAACTTAAGGTGATAAGGACTTTTCATAATTCATGACATTTTCCACATTTTGCATTTAGCTGTTTCAGTGTGGCAGAAGTATTTATTTTTTTATTTACTTACTATTTTATTTTTCCCAAAAGCAAACGTATTGTTACATTGGAGTTGTTGTGGTACTTGAAAGGGCAGCTACTCCCTGCTATGCCCTGTAAATATATGCATGGTAAAAGTACCTAATAAGAAATCGTATTCCTACTTGTGATGTCACTATTTAAGACCTTTTGAAAAGGAAAAGAAGAAAATAACTTTGCTGGCACATATAAAATGTGAAGTATAACTCAAAGTATAAAGGGAGTTGTGCAACGTTACACACGTTTCTATGGCAGAGCAGATTGCATTCAAACCTATTTGGTTTTCAACAGCACCATTCAATCACCAAACCTTCACATTCTACTTTGATTACCTGCCTTGCAAGGTGACTGGTCAAACCTTGGAAAAGTTCAAGTAATATGATGCAAATGAAAACAGATCCCTCTTCCATGCCCACTCAACTAGTGGGAGTCTAGCCTAAGAAGTATTCACATTGTTTTGAGGAGTTCTGTGGATAATACTGTAATTACCTCAGGTACATCTGCACTGCAGGCTACAAAGGTGTTTTTTGCACTGTGCCTTTTGACAGCAAGACATGTGAGTACGGAGGATGAGTTCAGGAAAAGAGGCAACCATGTCCAGCATTGGACAAAGGGCTGGAGCACATCTCCTAATAGAAGAAAGGCAGAGAGAGTTGGGGTTGTTCAGCCTGGAGAAAAGAAGGCTCTGAGGAGATCTTATTGCAGCATTTCAATACATAAAGCAGGCTTATAAGAAAGGTAGGGACAGAATTTTTAATAGGACATGTTGTGATAGGACAAGGAGTAATGATTTTAAACTAAAAGAAAGTAGATTCAGACTAGGTATAAAGAAGACATTTTTTACAATGAGTTTGATGAAGCACTGGGAAAGGTTGCCCAGATGAAGTAGAAGTCCCATCCCTGGAATTATTCAAAGTCATGTTGGACAGGACTTTCAGCCTGCTCAAGTTGAAGATATTCCTTCCGGTAGTGGTGGTGAATTAGACTGAACGACCGGTAAAGGTCCCTTCCAGCCCAAACTATTGTATAATATGATTCTATGAACAATGAGGAGATGCTGCAGCTGGTTTGAGCTGCTAGTCCTGGGAGAACTTACAAATGACTAGGGGTAGCCCAGCTCCCTCTAACTCTCCTGGCAGATTTGCTTGCAGTGTAGCCCAGCTCCCTCTAACTCTCCTGGCAGATTTGCTTGCAGTGTCAGCTTCATGCTTCCAACCAACTTGGTTGGAGTTGAAGCTACAGTTTGAAAAATGAAATTCAGCAAGCAGAAGTGGCAGATGAAATAACTTAAACTTTAGCCATGCTGCGCTGTAAAATCTGATTCTGCAGATTTCTGCTTTCCTGGGGGACTCAAGGTGCTACATGTAATTTCATGCACATTTTAATACTGAAAGAGAAGCTTTCCTTCAAAAATATGTGTATCAGAAACTTCAGTCCTTTTGCATGTGTGGAGAAAGTTGGATGTACTTGTTGGACCAATACCATGGTGAAAAAACATATCTGGTGAACTTGCTGGGGAAAAAGATTCTTTCTGAGTCTAATTAACTTTCCGTCAACCACTAGCAAGGCAAAAGGATAAGTACTTTTTTTTTTCAGCAGAGATAAGGCTGAGAAACTGAGAACACAGCTTATGCTGACAGGCAGTAGGTACTTTTAGAATGATCTATCAGACTGAGTGATGATGGCCCCATGGAAGCAACGAATGCACATTAAAACATTTAAAACTGTTCTGGACACAGCACCAGGGAATATTCTTGCAGAAACAAGCTCAGACTCAATTCAAGAATAAAGTAGTTGGTCAAGTGTTGTTGGCGTGGGGGTGCTTTGCTTTGGGGTGTTTTCTATTTCATTTTTAGGAGTGGTTATATTATGTGTCTCTAAATGCCAAGAGCCACATCAAAGAGATGTACTGATATCTCTCACCTTTCACAGAAAGAGAGTGAGCACCATGAATTCGTAACAAGTCTATGAATTAAGGAAACGGTCCAACATGTGGTTAACTCCAAGTATGCCTTTCATCACAGTGAAGAATATTATATTATCAGATTTAATTGAGTGTGACATGGAGCATTTACTAAAGAAGATGAGAATAGACAGATTAATCAGTCCAATGATATTTGGGGCCAGTTTTCAAACATGTTTAACAGATGCAGCCCTTTCTGAGCATTAACATCTTCACATCATCTAATCCCCAGGCAAAAACCCCATCACCTGCAATGTAACTGGGATACTATTTAGGATTTAGCCTTGATAAAATGATACAGATGCACAGCAATAATTAATAGTGGTGCCTGAAAACACTATAGGCAAGAAGAGCTTCCAAGAGCACTCTATTTCTCAAGAATTCTATGATAGCTTTAAAAGGAATCCTAGAAAAAAATTGCCCCAAATGTAGCTGTAACAGGATCAACTTCCCAATCTCATTTTGGTGAGATCTGTACTAGTGCCTGAAAAAAGGGAAAATGAAACAGGCAAAAGGGTTATCTAGCAAGGAGCTTTGCTTATGAAAGCAGTCTGAGTTAGCCTGAGGGCATTTCAGTATAACAAGATAGAGGCTATTAAGGCAAGAAGATTTTTCCCACTAATATTCACAGATTTCTTTTGCTGATCAGGGTAGTGATGAGACTGGATAAATAGTTAATGCATTTTCTATCCTCTCACTTTATAGGGGTAATATTGGAAGAGGCCTCCTAAACAGTAGACAACGATCCCTTTATCAAAGCCTTGGCTGCCTTTCAGTCAGGTGAGAAGAAAAATCAAGTCATACACTGACATTTAATTCATGTACTCTCCAGGGCTGGAGGAGATAAAACCTTTCTTTGTATTATTTATATAGAGATACCTGGGGAACCTAAGAGGAACATGTATCTTTCACCACTGGGGAATGAACACTGAGAAAAGTGGCATTGCTTTGCTGGTAGACATGGCAAAGTTTAATTACACCTCTCAGTCAGGGAAAGAATCTGACCAATCTGCTGTCTGTAGGAGAAACCCAGGTCAAATAAATCTTCTGCCAGTAGAGAAGATACTTTAAGTAACTGATGCTGATCATGTTTTTTCCAAATTTCAGATTAATTTAATAGGTCCTAATTCAAATCTTCCTACAGTAGCTGCACATCTTTAGGGATTTTGGCAAGGTTGTTGTCACACAGCTACATAAATGCTTTGCTAAATCAGGATTACAATTTAATTTAGTATTGATGCATTGTGTCCCTGTGCTTTTTTGCTTTTTCTTGTTGTAAAGCCTGTGGTCACTGTCAGCCACAAGTTATTCAATGCCAGCCATGTAAAGTCTAAAACCCAAGTTAGGTTTCTGCTGTTGTAAATGAAAAGGGAGTTATGAATCACAACCACAGCCTTAGATACTTCCTCTGCATAGAGTCTCAACAAGATCATTTAATCGTTCTTAAGGTTGCAAACTTTTATGCTATTTCTAGTAAAGGCAGCCCACTGGGACCCTCAGCCACATGATGGTACTGGATTTGGGATGCCAACAGGTCAGATACAGAGAAGGTGGTAGAAGGTGGCCAGTTACAAGAGGGGTTCTCCAGGGCTCAGTCCTGGGTCCAGCCCTGTTCAATGTCTTTATCAACGTCCTGGATGAAGGCATCGAGTGCTCCCTTAGCAAGTTTGCAGATGACACCAAGCTGGGAGGAAGTGTCGATCTGCTGGAGGGTAGGGAGGCTCTGCAAAGGGATCTTAACAGGCTGGACTGCTGGGCTGAGACCAACGGCATGAGGTTTAACAAGGCCAAATGCCGGGTCCTGCACTTGGGGCACAAAATCCTAAGCAGCTACAGACTAGGAGAAGCCTGGCTGAAAAGCTGCCAGGAAGAGAAGGACCTGAGGAAGTTGCTTGACAGTGACTGAACATGAGCCAGCAGTGGCCCAGGTGGCCAAGAAGGCCAATGGCATCTTGGCTTGTATCAGAAACGGTGTGACCAGCAGGTCCAGGGAGGTTATTCTCCCTTTGTACTCGGCACTGGTGAGACTTCAGCTCGAATCCTGTGTTCAGTTCTGGGCCCCTCACCACAAGAAGGATGTTGTGGCTCTGGAGTGAGTCCAGAGAAGAGCAACAAAGCTGGTGAAGGGGCTGGAGAACGGACATTATGAGGAGCGACTGAGAGAGCTGGGGTTGTTTAGCCTGGAGAAGAGGAGGCTGAGGGGAGACCTTATTGCTCTCTACAACTACCTGAAAGGAGGTTGTAGAGAGGAGGGAGTTGACCTCTTCTCCTATGTGACAGGGGACAGAACAAGGGGGAATGGCCTCAAGCTCTTCCAGGGGATGTTTAGGCTGGACATTAGGAAAAAATTTTTCACAGAAAGGGTCTTTGGTCAGTGGAATAGGCTGCCCAGGGAGGTAGTTGATTCACCTTCCCTGGAGGTGTTTAAGGACGGGTGGATGAGGTGCTGAGGAGCATGTTTTAGTGATTCATAGGAATGGTTGGACTCGATCTTCCAGTTGGTCTTTTGCAACCTAGTGATTCTGCGATTCTATGAATAGCAACACCTGGGAAGATCACCACTCAGATGCTGTGTACAGCTGTAAAGATAAATGCTTGCCTACATCTATTACCCAGCTCACTAAGAGGTGCTGTGCTTTTTGCATGCTCAGCAATTAAAGAAAATTGATCTTTCCGTCTGCTCTGTTAACAGTAAAATGTTAAATGCAAATAAAAATTGCCTTTCAAATGACACCAAGGAAACTTCATTCACTTCAGCAGTGCTTCTGGCAGTGATTTCTGATTCTGAGCTCACAGGCTGACGCTGCTCTATGCGTCAGAGATGGGAGATCATATATCCACAGCTTCAATTTATCCATTTTCTGCCCTTGCTTTTACCAGTATCAAAGCAGCAAAAGTTTCTAAGCTTAGTGGCCACAAAAAGCAGAATTTCTGGCAAAGAAGTTTTGGAACTGCCAGAGACAAAACCAAAAATAAGATAAAACAAACCCCCAACACCTACAAAGTTAGAACTTCTTGATGTATTTGGAGGGTGCAGAGCCCAATTGCATGGTACTTTAATCTTATAATAGCAACAACCTCTGCTCCAAACTGGAAAACTGCAGCTTTCCTCTAAGCCTTTCCACAGTGGTGCTGCCTCGGAGGTGATATTTGCCAGCACCCAGTTCCGCTTGTGTTCCTGCATATGATGACTTGAAAGCACAGATAGCATTTAGCAAGTATAGTATCTATAACTACTCACAAGATCCTTAGAGTACTAGCCTGTCTTCTTCCTACAAAACTGGCTTCTGCTCTTTCATGATCTCAAGGAGTCTGAATTTTTGACCTATCTTTTGCCATCTTCTAAGAGCAACATATCATATTTCAGTCCTTGCTAAACAAAAAAAAAGATGTGGACAGGCTGGAGAGGGTCCAGAGAAAGGCCACTAAGCTGATCAGAGGACTAGGACATAAACTAAGGCAGGGAGACCTGGGTTTGTTCAGCCTTGAGAGGAGAAGGCTTAGGGGAGACCTTATTACCATGTACTGGTACATAAAGGATGTCTACCAAGGGGATTTTGCATGGAGTCACAAGAAAAGAAAAGGGGTAACGGGTATTAGTTGTTCCTGGGGAGATTCAGATTGGATTCCAGAGGAAGCTTTTTCACCATGAGAACAGTTAAACATTGCAATAATCTCCCCAGGGAAGTGGTGGATTCCTCTACACTGGACATTTTTAAGGCTCAGCTTGACAGGGTGCCGGGCCATTTCATTTGAGCTATATATTACCTGAAGAGATTGGACAAGATGATTCTTGAGGTCCCTTCCAACCTTGCATTCTATGATTCTATGAGATCAGCATGAAGGAAATTAAGGGAAAGGAACATCTGAAATCCTCTTTCCTTTTAATTGCTTTGATGTTGTGAGAGAGTCTCTGGTTCTGCTCAGTTACCACATAATTTACCTTTATCACTGAAGGAAATAGTGAGTGTATATCCACACCCAGCTAATTTTCATATTAAGGGACCTGTATCTGCCCCAGTAAAAGTCACATAGCACCTGTACTTAAAGACAGGTAATAACAAAATTATACATCTTTGAAAAAGAAATACCTTCAATTTAATGTGACTTTATAATGTGAGAAAACTAATAGATCTTAATCTGCAACCTTTGTTTAAATAACATCTTCCACTGCCTCTGTTAAAGACAGAATCCTGGGCTAAATGGACCGCTGGTATCCCTCCATAGGATTTTTTTTTTCACACCTCATACTTAACTCCTATAAGACATTTCATTGTAACATTTGAATAAGAAAGTGGAAAATTCAGAAAGCAACATGGCACAATTGTTGGACAGCAGATAGTTTCTTGCAATTATAATGCAAAACTATTTTTAACATGCTATGCTTCTAGTGGAGCCTTAAAGACTTTCATGCTCATTGTGCAGCGACCTGGAAGAAATCCTTGCTGATAAGGCTGTCAGAGGACCTATGAAGAGAACATGGATGAACAACATGGACTTCCTCCAAGGAACATGCGACTCAGAAAACTCTTCGTCCTTACCTCAGCCAGGTTGAGGAAATAGTAAAAGAGTGTAACCCTTGCTTGCCTTTTCCTCCAAAGAAGGATATTTCAGACCACAGTTTATACAATCGAACAACTGGGATATGTTTACAGTTTTTACCTTCTCCAAACACAAGTATGATGGCTAAAAGGCAAAGGGTTCCTTGAGTGCTAAAGGAACTCAAGGGTGCTTGAGTTCTTCGAGTATTAGTAAAGGTCTGTAACCCGCGAATTTTTACCTAGGTTATCTATAACTGTAAAATCTTTTCAATTTACAAGTATTTATGCTTCAAGTGTGTTGCCCAGTTAAACTAGCCTAAAATATTCTATGATTCTGCATTTGAAAAAAGTAATATCTCTTTATTTTGTCAAAAAGGAAAGTCAAAACAGGACAGTGTGGGGACAAAAATTATAATAGTAATACTGTCTTCTGCAGAAAGGATAATACAACAAAATACAGTGCCTGAAAATGTAGACAAGGCCAATATGACCTTAAAATAATTGGCCACTCAATTAATGTACTAAATGTTCTCACTATTTTTTTTAAAGCTCTAGATCTGTTTATTGGTGTGTTGTGGGGTTGTTTGTTTCAGTGGATATTTTTGTTTTGTTGTTGGGTTTGTATTTGTTTGGTTTTATTTCCTTTAAAGAATGCACCCTGCCACAGGCAAAATTAATATAGTTGAATCAGGGTTAAGTCCAGGGGCGTCACGGAAGTGGTCAGAAGGGATAGTCACAGAAATTCCTCCTGGTTTCTAAATAAAGTTGTTTTCTTATTCTCTTCTCAGCATCTGCACCTCAAAATGCTCTGTGAAATAGGCTGATTGCATTGGGGACACACAGAGGAAACGAATTTGTTTCACAGCAGTCAGGAGTCCAGCAACAAAACTGGATACATGCTCTCATTTTGTCCATCTCCTATGGAGCTTTACTCCATTCTGTCTCCAGGCTGCTCACAAGAAGACTTAGTTATGAGATCTCATGCGTCCCTAGACTTGTACATTATTAACAAAGGAAAAAGTCCCTGCTCCAGACACTGACAGGTGTACTGCAAGGGATTAGGGGAAAAATTACACCAGAAATATCAACACTGCTTTGACAGAACATGGTTCCTCTAAAGAAAGCACATCTTCACATTCTTGCAACAGGTCTGTGGGTTGTTTTCTTGGATGCTTAGAAAGATGAATCTCATTCCAGAGGAAAAGTGAGAGGCTAATCATATAGCCCCACAGCAGCTTTGTTTGCACAGGACTAGCACAACTTCACAACATTAAAAACTAAAATTTTGCAGAACAGAGTAAAACACAGAAATAAAGAATTCAGACTCTTGAGAAGTAGTCAAATCAGGAGATGCAGATTATTTTTTTATCTCCTGGGACAGGAAATAGCCATTACTGTTATGCAGTGCTCAGACCAAAAATAAGATGTGACATTTTGAAGTGCATACAATCTGGTAAAATATAAAATATTTAATAAATATGTAAATTGGTCAAGCTGCTTCCCCAAGGAGGAAAGATTCAGTTGTGCTTTACAGCCCTCATTCACTTACGCAAATACTTTAAGAGGATCAAGGATGGATTTTAAATGAAGTTAAAGTTTAACAAGAAATATATAATCCTTCAAGGAAGAGATTTTGTCATCTTCATTTATAATTTCTTGCAAGTTTCAAAAGTAAGAATTGGAGGGAGTTGCTTTCTGAAGATTTGTGAATGCAAACTAAGAGAACTGAAGCAGTCCACCTGAATCCTGCAGTCAGGGATGCAATAGAATGTAGAAACTGATGATGATTTGTTGCTCAGAGATTTCTGGATTTTTCCAAGGATATATTGTACTCATGAGACCTCACCGGGAGAACTGCATTCAATTCTGGAGTCCATTGAACAGGAAGGTCATAGATCTGTTACAAGGAGTCCAGAGGAGAGCCACAAAGATGTCATATATCTCCTTTTGAAATCACTTCAATTTCCATCTTATAATATTTAAATGTTCTGTTTTGCAAAGAAGTTGAATATCATTCGTCTAAAATCTCATTCTCTAAAATCTCTCGCAAGAGACTTGCTTGCCCGGCTAGACGCCCACAAGTCTATGGGGCCGGATGGAGTCCACCCAAGAGTTTTGAGGGAACTGGCGGATGTGCTGGCCAAACCCCTTCCCATCATCTTCCAACAGTCCTGGATGACTGGGGAGGTTCCACTGGACTAGAGGCTGGCTGATGTCGTGCCCATTTATAAGAAGGGGTACAGGGAGGATCCGGGGAACTACAGGCCTGTCAGTCTGACCTCAGTACTGGGGAAATAATGGAGCGGGTGATCTTGAGTGCGATCATGAAGCACTTGCAAGAGAACCGTGTGATCAGGCCCAGTCAACAAGGGTTCATGAAAGGCAGGTCTTGCCAGAGTAATCTGATCACCTTCTATGACCGAGTGACTAAACTCTTGGATGAGGGAAAGGCTGTGGATGTGGTTTTCCTGGACTTCAGTAAAGCCTTTGACACAGTTTCTCATAGCATTTTGCTTCGGAAACTGTCAGCCTCTGGCCTGGACAGGCGCACACTCTCCTGGGTGAAAAACTGGTTGAATGACCGGGCCCAGAGAGTGGTGCTTAATGGTGTTAAATGCAGCTGGAGGCGAGTGACAAGTGGGGTTCCCCAGGGCTCAGTCCTGGGTCCAGCCCTGTTTAATGTCTTTATCAACGACCTGGATGAAGGCATTGAGTCCTCCCTCAGCAAGTTTGCAGATGACATCAAGCTGGGTGGAAGTGTGGATCTGCTGGAGGGTCGGGAGGCTCTGCAAAGGGACCTGAACAGGCTGGACTGCTGGGCTGAGACCAACGGCATGAGGTTTAACAAGGCCAAATGCCGGGTCCTGCACTTGGGGCACAACAACCCTAAGCAGAGGTACAGACTAGGAGAAACCTGGCTGGAAAGCTGCCAGGAGGAGAAGGACCTGGGGGTGTTGGTTGACAGCTGACTGAACATGAGCCAGCAGTGTGCCCAGGTGGCCAAAAAAGCCAATGGCATCTTGGCCTCTATCAGGAACGGCGTGACCAGCAGGTCCAGGGAGGTTATTCTCCCCCTGTACTCAGCACTAGTGAGACCGCACTTCGAGTGTGAACTACTGTGTTCAGTTTTGCACCCCTCACTACAAGAAGGGTGTTGTGGCTCTGGAGCGAGTCCAGAGAAGGGCAACAAAGCTGGTGAAGGGGCTGGAGAACAAATTTATGAGGAGCGACAGAGAGAGCTGGGGTTGTTCAGCCTGGAGAAGAGGAGGCTGAGGGGAGACCTTATTACTCTCTACAACTACCTGAAGGGAGGTTGTGGAGAGGAGGGTGCTGGCCTCTTCTCCCAAGTGACAGGGGACAGGACGAGAGGGAATGGCCTCAAGCTCTGCCAGGGGAGATTTAGGCTTGAGATAAGGAAAAAATTCTTCACGGAGAGGGTGGTTAGGCATTGGAACAGTCTGCTCAGGGAGGTGGTTGACTCACCTTCCCTGGAGGTGTTTAAGATGAGGGTGGATGAGGTACTTAGGGGCATAGTTTAGAGATTGGTGGGAATGGTTGGACTCGACAATCCAGTGGACTCGACCAATCTGGTTATTCTGTGATTCTGTGATTCATTTCTTTAGGAGTTATGAACCATATTAAAGTTTCTGGATCAAACTGACTCATGTCTAAAATACAATCATACATATATCCATTCCTTTTAAAATAAAGAAGTCCTATATCAGACAGAACATAAGAGAGTTTAGTGGAAGTTTTACAGACTCTTAAACCATCTCTGACACCAGTCCTGCTTTTATGATATGTTCAGTTCCTATAAACTGATTATAAGTCAAAGATAGTTTCACACGATATGTACAGTGGCATGTTCTCATGAAACAGTTTTTTTAAAAGACAGTTAACAGACCTGAGAAAGATGTGAATAGTAAGGAAGCTAATGAAGGAAAGATACATGGTTAGGTAAAGAAAATAAGAAATGAAGAAAAATCCTTTGCACTGGGAAAGAGCCCAGCAAAAAGATACATTACATTCGTATTTTGTAACCTAGTTCTGGGTTACAAAGTGAGATAAGAAATATATAAACATAGGTTGAGAACTGCTGAAACTGGAGATTGTTTACAACTAATGAAAGGGTTGTTTTGGGGGCTGGTATTAAAAGGCAGAAATTTCCCTTGATACATGCTTCGCTCTGAACACTTGTTCATTTCTCGGTTAATTTTTATCCTGTTTCTCTGACTAATTTCACAGTAGAAATAATTGTTCTTCCTGCTTCATCTGCTCGTTTTTCATGCTAGAAAGTCTGAAACAAAGCAATAAAGCACTCTAGATCCTATGGGGTGCAAATTTACTTTTCTTCCTACCACAAAAACCATTATCTTTGCTTCTGTGATGTCTTCTCAGAGACCATCATTTTGCTGCAGGTGCCCATCAACATGATAAAGGTCCAGAAGTATTACAGTGATGAGGAAAGTGGAATGGAGTGAGAATATTTTATTTTATTTGAAAACCAAACTAAATCTGCATTAGCATCACAGCATTCATTCAGCAAAGTATTCAAAATTTATTATCTTCTCTGAATTCCCCTTTTCTACCTATGCAGAGATAAGGATGAAGAGAAGAATTGTGAGAGAAGGTCTAAGATATCATAAGGCCACGGGGATCTCCCTCTTCCTCATCAAAAGCAACAGTTTCACAGAATCCATTTCCTTAATGTTTTGATCAGGTTACTGTGATATTGTGTGAGGTTTTCTGGAGTGTGGCATATGTTCCATGGCAATACAATGGCATGTAGTGATAGACAAGTGGGAATGGCTTTAGATTGGAGAGGGGAAGATTTAGACTAGACATTAAGAAGAAATTCTTCACGATGAAGGTGGTGAGGGAAGTTGTGAATTCCCCTTCCCTGGAAGTGTTCAAGCCCAAATTGGATGGGGCCTTGGGCAGGCAGGTACAGTAGGAGGTGTCCCTGCCCATGTCAGGGAGGTCAGAACTGCATGATCTTTAAGACCTCTTCCAATAAATACCATTTTATGATTCTATGAATACACTGTAAACTAGAATCTTGATGTATCAACCCCAATTTGAGTCATTGCATCACCACCATGTAAATATTTGATCTTCTCTCCCTTTGAACTCAATGGGAAGACACAATTTCTACAGCCTACTGGTAAAGATGAAGCTTGGTGCCTCCAGGTGTAGACTAGGCTGTTAATGCCAAATTTACTTTCCCTACTCAGGTCTGAGAAATTGCAGAAGTACTTTCATCTATATTCACTTTGGCAGTTTGAAAATAATTTATCCAATGTGTAAGGGTAACTAAATCCCCACAAATGTCAATGGAAAGAGGTAGTCACGTGTGCAAAGCGTCAGCGTTAAACAAATAATTTGCCTTGTGGACATCCTTCTCAGCCTTCCCTGAGTTGCTGCTGTGGATTCAATTAACATCTAGGTTAGACCAGCTGACTATATTCTACCTGGCCAAAAATCACTGCAATGAACCTGTAGTTAAGAGACTTGAATGGTATTGAAAACATTTAAATTTTAGGACTGATATTCCCCTTCCCCCAGGAATTATTAAGGTGCCATATTATAGATTCCTGACTTATTTTATTTTTTCTATTATTATTATTTTGTTATTATTCCTATCTTTTCAGACTTTATTTTTCCTCATGGGGACTGCAGGGACCTTCATCTCTGTAGTAATTTACAATCTCTCTGTGTCTCATCTGTGCCTGTGCAGAGCAGTATGCAAGACTTTTTCTTTGATGTAGTTATAGCCCAATAACAACGTGAAACTAGAGAGAGAGCTGTATATATAAGTAAATGCCTGCTGAAAATTAGTTACACAGGCTGGCAGTCAAGCGGTTAAACCAGGCATGGAAATGGTTTGCAATCTGTTCCACCAGTCCCTCAATTTTCCATTGTCAAAGCAGGATTATTTTTCAGCAAAATGGCCAACCTCCAGTACCAGCCTTGGGAAGCAATGTAATTAAAAACAACAACAAAAAAGTTTTATTGTCTTTAAATATATCTCTAAGCTGAAGGCAAGTGGAAATGTATTGCAACATGGAGTATTTCTCCTTATTATTCACACTAATCAGTCTGTATCCTGTCACTAGTCAAAGAAGGTGGATTTGATCTCTTGTACTTGAGACAGTCTCTGCTGTTTAAAAAGGAACACATCCTTGCTGTTTATTCATGATGACAACAAAATGTTCCTCACCACTGGGAACTGCTGGACTGTTGGGAAGAGCAGAAAGGGTGAAGATTTCCTCAACTGCAGATGCAGATTTTGCTCAGCATTGCTTGAGCACAAATGCCACAGCTTTTAAGGAGCGTGTCCCATGACCTTCCTGAAGGCTATATCTTTGATGTTGTTTTCCTGGTTTGCTGTGCTAGGGTGCTTCTTAATGGGATTTTATGTCAGACCTAAAAATCTGAAAGAGGTTTAACAACAATAAAATGCTAACTTTTCCCCCTGCTTTAAGCTTAAAGTCCACTTTCTCAGGAGAAGGGCAAACTGTGGTTTACCTGAACCCTCAAAACAATCATGATGACACTTTTAATGGCAGTTAAGACCTGTTTTTGAAAGGGAATTGGCTGCTCTCTAGCAAGCAAATGACATGTAGTGCCAAAGAAAAACACAGGAAAAAAATTTTCAAACATTGATCTTATTCCCGTCACTTTCAATCATATGAAAGGTCCTGCTGTTTACACAGTTCAATGTCTTTTTTGCCACCTTTCATGTCCAGCCTAAGAAAACAGGACAAATTAAGAAAAATAAAACTAACCGTATCCACGGGATTTCTCTGCTCAGAAAGAGCCACAAGTTACTAGAGACTGAGAGGCCACTATAGGAAATCATTTGACTGGCCTCACCTTATATTCATAGAATCATAGAATTATTAAGGTTGGAAAAGATCTCTAAGATCATCAGGTCCAAATATCAATACAACACCATCTCGCCTATTATACCATGTCCTGAATTGCCACATCTATATCTTCTTTGGACACCTCAGGTATGGTGACTCTTCCATTTCCCTTGGCAGCCTGTTCCAGTGCTTCACATCTCTTTCAGTAAAGATTTTTTTTCCTAATATCCAATCTAAACTTCCCCTTTAGGGAACTTGAGGCCTTTTGCTCTCATCCTATCACTTGTCACATGAGATAATCAACTGAACTGCCTAATCATCTGCAACTGGTTAACGTCAAGGACCAAATGCGTAAGACAAGACTCAGTGGTCTTGCTCAGTCATTTTTTTATTATTTTTCAACACTAACAGCTATAGTGTGATATTCATCTTTTTATTAGTTCTACAGAAATGCAGCTGCTTCCAGGAGGATATTTTGGGCTGTCAGTGATGCCATGGCAAACTTGAATGGGAACTGAGGAATATTTTTATGCTGTTGTAACAAGAGATGGGAAATCAGATAGAGGTAATCAAATCAGAAAAAATGGATTTAGTGAGGCTATGAAGTCTGCAGTTTCTGATTATAACAAGAACAGACCATCACTACAGAGTTTGAAGGACCAGGGTTATTGGGGTAGATCTTCCTGCTGCTGAGAGTAAACTATGGCTTTGTCCAAAAGGAAAAGCAAAGAGCAGCAAGGAGATGTAAACAATGCCAGGAAAAAAAAGAAACCAATAAACCAAACCCTTGTTCCTTTGCACAAGAGAGAAGGGTAAGACAATTCAGCTGATGGGGTCAGAAACAACCTGTAACAGGAGCTGCAGTTACTAGGCATGTCTTAAAGGTTATTGTTGTCAGTCCATACCCAGTTAGCCATCCTTCCCTGACCACCAACCAATGTCTGCATGTGTATACAAGGCAAGTATATACACAAGTGTATACACTCCCAACCACTGACTGAGTCATGGGCAAGCAGATGCTTCCAGTTCCACAGCCCTGCAGGGATGAGGGCACTCTCAACATGAATGTGTTTTATAGTACAATCAGTGTCAAAAAAATCTCATCTCCCTTCAGAGAGCAGGAAGCAGTTAATTCCCATATCTTCATGGAGCCATGTTGCTAGTTGAATTAACTAAACAACTACAGGGGAGGGTAAACAAACA
Source organism: Clamator glandarius (assembly GCA_033459285.1). Lineage (NCBI taxonomy): Eukaryota > Metazoa > Chordata > Aves > Cuculiformes > Cuculidae > Clamator > Clamator glandarius. Next base: position 199,987 of record JAUNZM010001846.1, read on the forward strand.
AAATATCACCAACATATCCCCTAAAATGCATCAATCTCTTATTTTTAGAGCCATCTTGTTTCATTGACCGATTGTATAGCTTCATTGACACAGATAAGGAGTTATTAAAATATAGTCCTGGACAGAAACAAATGATTAGGAGTGGGGAAAGATAGAAACCACTTAAATCATAGGTTGGAAAAGTCATCTAAGATTGAGTTCTCCTGTCAGCCCAACACCACCCTATCTACTAAACCATGACCCAAAGAGCCATGTCTATGCATTTTTTAAACACTTACAGGACAGGAGACTCCACCCCTTCCTGGGCAGCCTGTTCTAATGCTTCTCCACTCTTTCAGTAAAGATTTTTTTCCTAATATTCAGTCTAAACCTCCCCTGGTCCAACTTGAGGCCATGTCCTCTCATCATATCACTCGTTACTTGGGAGAGGAGCAGCACCCAGGTCACTACCTCTTTCATGTAGCTGTGGAGAGTGGTAAGGTATCCCCTCTGCTTTCTCTTCTCCAGGTTAAACAACCCCAGTTCCATCAGCTGCTCCTCATAACACTGGTGCTCCAGTCCCTCCAACAGCTTTGTTGCTCTCCTCTGGACACGCTCCAGCAACCTGATGCCCTTCTTGTACTGAGGGGCCCAAGACACATTATTCAAGGTGTGGCCTCACTAGCACTGAGTACCGCAGCACAATCACCTCCCTGCTCCTGCTGACCACATAATTTTTGATCCAAGGCAGGATGTTGTTGCCTTCTTGGCCACCTGAGCCAATCCACAGAGAATCCACAGAGAGCCTTTGCCACAGAGAACTTGCAGGCATGGAAGAAAACATAATGAAACATGCATGTCCTTACATTTATATTGAATAACCCACAACAAAGTGCTATTCTGGCTTTACTCACAGCAAAATAAACATGTGAGTGCAATATTACATTATATATAGCATATATTTATACAGTGTCTTTGTGTATATGTGTACATTTGTGTATTCTAGATCAATACATAAGACTTCAAGAAAAGAGGGAATTCTCTGGGAGAACTGCCAGCATTTTCTCATGTTGGTGGCTTTTGATCAATAGTATTTTATAATCCATTATTTTCTGAACTGTTTTAATGCCCCTTACTTGGAGAAACTGAAGAATATGCCCAGTCTGAATGCTGAGTAGTGCATTAGTGACAACCTGCACATCAGGACTTTATAGAATCATAGAATTGTTAAGGTTGGAAAAGACCTCTAAGATCATCAAGGCCAACCATCAGCACAATGTCAACATGCCTACTAGACGATGTCCTGAGGCACCATATCTATACATTTTTTAACAGCTCTGGGGATGGTGACTGCACAACTTCCATAGGCAGCCTCTTCCAATGCTTCACCACATGTAAAGAATTTTTTCATAATATCCAATCTACACCTCTCCTGGTGCAACTTGAGGCCATAAATGGATTCAATGGCTGTCCTAAGGTTTAATTCTTAAAAACTGATAAGCCACAAATATCACTTCTAATATCACTTAGAGTATTTCCCAACATTTCTAGTTTCCGCTAACTGACTTGGGTGTTTGGTTCAACAGAAAGGCAGAAGGAGGCGTGCTGCCAGTCTGGCTTGTGTCAGAGGAGATAAGGACAAAGTCCTATGAGTCCTATGGTCTAAAAAGACATCTATGAGTTCTTAGCAAGGTAATGCCCAAGGCCAGTCATACAGCAGGTGTAAATCACCAGCTGGGAATTTGGCTCTGCATGTGCAAGCTAATATGCATTGCCAAAACTGAAAAGTGATTTATGATTGCCTCATCTGATTGCTAAATGAAGTTAAAGTGAAAAAAAGAAAGCAAAAGGAAACATTACTGAAAAGCTTCCCCCCATATTTTCCTATTTTTTTTCTCTATTTCCTGTGCTGTTGTGCAGGTGTTCTACTCTCCAGATGAGAAAAATGTTTGACAGCAAAGGATATTTGTGTTGGCAGTATTGCTTGATCCATGTTTTAGGAGCCAAATAGAAAACATATTTTCAAAAGGTACAGCCGTAGATCATTAGAAGGAGCCAACTACTGTGGGTTGCACAAGTATATCTGAGAGAGAGCATATGTGTATATTAAAATATACTCCAAAACCTGACAGAAATAAATTTGGGAATGCAAAAATTCAGTAAGAGCAGCAGATTTTTGCTTTGCCGTCTCTTTTAACAGTATGGGCTTGCTTTTTATCTGCTGTAGTACATTGTTATATGGGTGGGCTTAACTGTTGCTTTTCATTGCTTCTGCAATGAAAGCTACACCTCACCTTTCTTCCTGCTTCTTGGTTTCCTACTGTTAGAAAAGGACAAAAAGGACAATCTCATGTCTCGCAGCTGGTCTCAAGTACCTTGCATCGTCTTTCCTGGGGACGCACACCAGCACAGACCCAAAATGACACAACTTTAAGAGAAAATGCAGACATCTGAGTCATTCAAGAGTGTCCCTTGGGAACCAAAAAAACAAGACTACATATTTCTGTGCATTCTGAGTAAACCCAACATGCTACAGCATTGTAAACACTAGCTGAATGCTGCAGCTGATTCACTTGAAGGAAGGGATGCCATCTAGAGGGAACAAGCTTCAAGAGGTGGCCAGTGAGAACGGTATGAAGTTAAACAAAGCTAAGTGCAAGGTCCTGCACCAGGATTGAGCTAATCCCAGTATTAATACAGACTAGAGTGATGAATGGATGGAGAGCAGCTCTTTCAGGGAAGGCCTTGGGGATACTGGTGGATGAAAAATTGGACATAAGCCAGCAATGTGTGCTTGCAGTCGAGAAAGCCAATTGTATCTTGGACTGCATCAAAAGAAGTATGACCAGCAGGTCAAGGGAGATGATTCTTCCTCTCTACTCCACAGTCATGAGAACATGCTGAGAGTACTGCATGCAACTTGAGGATCTCAGCAAAATTAAGACATGGACCTGTTGGAGTTCCTCCTAGAGGAGGCTCACAAACATGATCAGAAACACCTTTCCTATGAAAAATGACCAAGACAGTTGAGGTTGTTCAGTCAAGAGTAGAGAAGGCTCCTGGGAGATGTTATTATGGTTGTTCCATATACAAAGGGTGCTCATAAGAAAGATGAAAAGAGACTTTCTGCCAGGACTTGTAGTGACAGGAAAAGAGGCAACAGTTTTACATTGGGAAAAAAAAATGGGAATATTTAGATTAAATATTAGGAACAAATTCTTTACTGTGAGGGTGCTGAGGCTGCCTAGTGAAGCTGTGGTGTTGTGGATGCCCCATTCCTGGAAGAGTTCAAGGTCAAATTGGATGGGGTTCTGAACAACGTACTTAAATGAAAGATGTCTCTGCCTATGGAAGCAGGGTAGGACTAGGTGATCCTTAAAGTCTCTTCAAACCCAAACCATTCTGATTGCCAAGTGGCTGGAGAACTGAACAGGCTCCTAGCCTTGTCCCCTGGGAGTCAACAAGCATTTACTGGACTGTGGAGAAAAGAGGCTTCTTTATCTCTTCCATGTGGATGTGATCAGCAGTTCTTCCTCTTCAGATCTTCCCCTGTGCAATAAGATCAGTCACACAAGATGCTGATTGGTGAGAACTGAGGATTTGCCAAAAAAGATCACAGTTCTGTAAAGGCATGTTTCATTCTCAATTTGAGATGGGAAAGGCACAACATCACACCGTTATAGATGTGAGTCATCATTAGAGGTTGATACCCATAGGCTGTCCACATTACAGAAAGACCTCCTCCATTTTCTTCTTTCTTCAGAGAGACGTTATGAAGTACCATTACCAATGTTTGAATATGGGCAGAGGAAGCATACGTTATATATAAAGCCAAGAATTTATTGTAGTACAACTGAAATAGTAAAAGTCTAATTCAAGAATCTGTAATTGCAGGGAAAAAAAAGAAAAAATAAAGAAAAGAGAATATTTCAGAAAAAAAGTCTCAATAATACTAATGATACAATGAAAAATTTAATGCATCCATTTCTCCATTTCTATGCTTTTTTCCTGGTGTAATGCTCACCCTTTCACTACTCCTCTGTCTGAAAATGGTTAGACTGCTGATGGGAGTTGTTATAGAATCATAGAATAACCAGGTTGGAAGAGACCTACCAGATCATTGAGTCCAACCATTCCCATCAAACACTAAACCATGCCCCTTAGCATTTCATCCACCCGTGCCTTAAAGATCTCCATCTATGTCAAGTCCAGAGGGCTTCTGAGGTCTTTCTCTGGGAGAAGTGGGATATCAATGGTTTCTTCTGCCTCACTGTATGGTTCATCCATGGGAACTTTTAGACATTAGCTATTCTCTTTCTTCATTGCTCTATAGGTCCACAGTACAGCTAAGTTTGCTGAATACAGTGCCTCTGATGTAGGTTAGTACTATTCTCTGTACTCTTCATTACCTTTGAACACAGTTTCATATCTTTCCAGGTTTTTCTTTAAGTGATCATTTGGATCTCTAGTGTCAAGCCCATCTTTTATCATTTTATACTTGTACTTCTCTGTGCCACATCTTGTGTATTTGCTTCTGAAGGCATCTGCTGCCATGATAAGCTGGTACTTCTCTATACTAAATCAACTGTACTAGAGTTATAAATATCCATGAACAATAGCCAGCAGTGTGCCCAGGTGGCCAAGAAGGCTAATGACAACTTAGCTTGTATCAGAAACGGTGTGGTCAGCAGGTCCAGGGAGGTTATTCTCCCTCCGTACTCAGCACTGGTGAGACCGCTGCTTGAATACTGTGTTCAGTTCTGGGCCCCTCACCACAAGAAGGATGTTGAGGCTCTGGAGCGAGTCCAGAGAAGAGCAATGAAACTGGTGAAGGGACTGGAGAACAGGCCTTATGAGGAGCGGCTGAGAGAGGTGGGGTTGTTTAGCCAGAGAAGAGGAGACTGATGAGAGACTCCATTGCTCTCTACAACTACCTGAAAGGAGGTTGTAGAGAGGAGGGTGCTGGCCTCTTTTCCCAAGTGACAGGGGACAGGACGAGAGGAAATGGCCTCAAGCTCCACCAGGGGAGATTCAGGCTGGACATTAGGAAAAAATTTTTCAGAGAAAGGGTCATTGGGCACTGGAACAGGCTGCCCAGGGAGGTGGTTGATTCACCTTCCCTGGAGGTGTTTAAGGCACGGGTGCTGAGGGGCATGGTTTAGTGACTTATAGGAATGGTTGAACTCGATGATCTGGTAGGTCTCTTCCAACCTGGTTATTCTATGATTCTATGATTTTTACAATAAACAATTCCTTGTTACTGTTGTCTTTGCAAAACCCTGGCTGCATCACACAAAGACAAACACAAGCAGAACAGACTAGATGTGATCACCTGGTCAGTTATACAAATTAATGTTACTGCAAAATGATGTAAAACAAAGCTGCAGGCATGTCAAGAAAATTTCATACAGATTAAACCTGACAAGACCTCACAATCTCAGTACAAAGCCTATGGCCCATGTTTACTGCTGGCAATATCTTATTGCAGGGCTACATTTCTCCTGTCCCACAAGACCTCTGGCAAGCATCACGATGACACTCAGTAGCCCAGAAGGTGTTTCAGGTACCATCATCTTTCTCCCATGATGTGGAGATGTCATCACAGCCATACCTGCCAGAAGGCACTGGTTTTGTTGCACAAAATGAACACTCTAATTTAAGCAAAATCAGTCTTATTTTCTAGCACTGTATGGAGAGTCACCTTTTTTCACTTCTTAACCCTTGTACCCTTGAGTAATTGTCAAGGATGCCATTATATCTCTCAAGAACAAATCTCTGAAGAGAAATATTATTATAAAATATGGCAAATGAAAGGTTCTTGTCATACTAAGCAAACAGAGAAGGAACTCAAGCATTGTTAACATTAGAGTACAAACCATTCATGACATGAGAACATGAATCTTCCTGGAATTAATTTCATTTGGTTTAGAGGCTGGAAATCTGCTTTTTTTTCCTTTGGGAAAACATTGTGGTGGCTTTTCAATACAAAGAAACCAATACAAAGTTAGTACCTCTTTAATAAGTTTCTGTACATCACTTTTTCTTACAGTAGCATTTTCTAGATTATATACTTAAATATATTTATTTATTGACCTATCACATAGCTAATATAGTATTCAGAATCCAATCCACCTTGCCACAACTTTTAAAGTACTTATCATAAGCCTTTAATGCTATCAAATGTTTTAAAGAATCTGATCAGGACAAAAACCCCAAATAATCCTATTAAAGATAAGCTTGACAGCATTTTGAGTTTTAGATGACCTTTATTTGCTTCTAAAAACTAGATTGATTTTTCACAGTATTTCAAAATGCAGCAAAAATCTATTAGACTTAGGAGAAATTTGCTTGTTAATTATCATTGTTAGTATTAAATCTGGTAGAGTCATTAGATGCTGGAACTAAGTGGAAAAGAAATGTAAGTCCATAACTTTGCAACTTGGGTTCCTTCTGACTCAAAGCATTCTCAGATTCTATGATTCTATTGGCCCCACCAGTGTTGTGCAGAGGAGAATGATCACCTCTCTCAACCTACTGGAAGCACTTTTCCTAATACAGATCAGAAAACCGTTTGCCTTCTTTGCAGTGTAGGTATGTTGCTGCCTCATGTTCAGCCTCCAGCAGGACATACAGAACACTTTATGTCAAGCTGATTTCCTTCTAAGTAGCCCTCAGCATATATAGGTAAATATCATTCTTATTCTCCAAGTGCGGGACTTCGCACTTTCCATTGTTGAACTTCATGATATTTCTGTCAGCTTATTTCTCCAGCCTGCCAAGCTTCCTCGGGATGGCAGCATGACCCTCTGGCATATCAGCCACTCCTCCCAGATGAGTGTCATCTGCAAACTTGCTGAAGGTACACTTCAGTGTCTGAGGGATCTGGGATTGTTTAGTCCGGGGGAAAGGAGGCTGAAGGGAGATCTTATTTCTCTTTACAGCTATCTGAAAGGAAGTTGTAGTGTGGTTGGTGTTGGTCTTCTCTTCTAGGTAACAAGCAATAGGATGAGAAGAAATGGCCTCAAGTTGAGCCATGGCAGCTTTACACTAGAAAACAAGAAATATTACTTCACCAAAAGGGTCGTCGAGAATTCAAACAAGATGTTCATGGAAGTGGTTGATTCACCATCCATGAAGATATTTAAAAGACTCATAGATGTGATACTTAGAGACATGGTTTAGTGTTAAACTTTGCAGTGCTGGTTTATGAGTTCGACTTGATCACAAAGGTCTTTTCCATCCTAAACTTTTATGTGATTCTCCAACATCTCCAGATGTTAAACAGGGCTAAACCTAGAATTGACCCTGGGGTACACCACTAGAGATTGACCTCCAGTGAGACTCTGCACCACTGATCACCACCCTCTGTGCCATGTCCTTTCAGTTGCTTTTTAATCCACCTCATTCTACCCTCATCCAGCCCTTGCATCAAAGCTTTACTATGAAGATCTTCTGTAAGATAGAGTAAATGGCCTTCCTGAAGTCCAGGCAGACGTTATAGGTTACTGTCCATCAATACACTGTTAAATCTTCATTGACCAAGCCAGTAGCTTCATCATAGAAGTTTATCAAGTTGGTTAAGCATGACGTCTCCTTGGTGAAGCCATGATTCCTGATGATTTTCTTTAATTTGGCTGAAGATGCTTTCCAGAATTAGCTGCTCAACCACTTCCCCAGATATAATGTGATGCTTATCAGCCTGTACTTCCCTGGGTACTCCTTCTTGTCCTTCTTAAAGAAGGGTATGATATTTACTTTCCTCCAGTCTTTAGGCATTTCTCCTAGTCACCACTGTCAATCAAAGTTGCCCCCTTCCTTTTATCCTTCTGCACGAACTCCTGCACAGACTGCTCCTTCTGTGGGATGCCTGTTTTAAATGTTTTTGTTGATCAAACCCTTAAGTTCTCTATCTCCATTTCTATTTTTGACTGTTTTTTGCCTTTTTGTAGAGGAGACTATTCTTTGGGAAATAGACCATGTCTTGCTATACCAGCTATATGTCATGTCCATAATTTGGTATACAGAACGTGAACCTCAACCTGCACCCAAAGTAGCTCAAAGACAAGCCAGGAATCGCCATGAGAGAGGATAAAGGATCTCATGGATAGTAGGACCTTTTGCAGAGAAGAAGGAGCTTAAGAAGAGCAATGTTTCTAAGATAAATTCCTACATTTTCCAACCACATCAATAAGCCATGTTGTAATTCATATGAAGCATGTGATTTTCTTTCTACATGCAAATGTTATACTAGTAATCAGTATGGTAAAAGTCTTGTAAAGTGGTGATTACTCAGAAATCCATTTCTGGGTTAGGAAGTTGTCTCTTCTAGCACAGATCAAAGGATTCTGTCACCAAATTGTGTTCACATCAGAGACAATAGATGGCAGGAAAGCTAAGAAACAGTGGCACACAAAAAGAGGAATCCTAATGCATAGCCTGGAGTCCTGAGTAGCTATTGTAATTTAAAGGACTAATTAATTTAAGCTGCTCCCTGCCCTTTCTGTTTTCAAAAAAGTCAAAGTCCAAATGCCTGAAGTATAAACTGTCCATCATTTTACTATACTCTTTTTTCAATTCTTTAGCTCTGTAACATGGTTTTTCAAACCTCTGTTCTCTGTCATGCTTGCTTTCTCTGCTGGAAATCCAGTGTGAATGTGCATTTATTTCCATTTTTGGAACTTAATCTCCCTTCCTGGTTGTGATTTATCACTACAGCTGGTCCAACAATAATTGGTCCCTTTCTTTTAAGCATACTTTTATCTGCAGTAACATTCACTTAATGAAAGCAGAGACTTTGGGTTTTAAATATGTATGGGGGATGGATACATAATGAATATTTATAGACATTTAAAATATTTAGAATGTTCAGAAATATGTTTATATTTTTTTCTCCTCAACGTAATTGTGTTTTTATAGTGTTTTCAATACTAAAGCATTTTTGCTCTACTTCGGCATTCATCTTGCTCTGTTGTCATTTTTCCATATATCTCTTTGACTAGACCTTTTAATAGTTCGAATCTACGACTCCTAAACAAAGCAGAAATGCTTCTAAGCTCACAGACACTCCAGGAGATAGTAAGGTCAAATGAATATTGAGATTTTTTTCTTCTTTCTCTTATAAAAGCATTTATTTATTCTTAAGAAAAATCTCCACATATTTCCACAAATGGCCATGGAAACTTGTAGTTCTGTAAACTGTGGCAGATACGTAGAGAATATAGACTAAGTTCATTACCAAGAAAATGAAATCCAAGACTTAAATTAGACTAGTTCACTAATGGCAAATGATGATTGCTTTATATCAATCATTGCTTTAGATAGAAGTTAAAACATGTAGGGTTTAGGTTGTTTTTTTTCTGATTTGTGGACAGGATTTTTCTGACCTCAATTTATCTCTGTTAAAATGAGATCCCTTATGTAATGTTGCCTTGCAAGCTAACTCTTACATTGTCAGTACAAAAGGATGCAGCAGATTCAAGTCTGGAAATATCTGTATCTCTGTACTGGAGGTGTATGGACAAATAGCTGCAAGGACAGACATAATTTTTCAGTAGCCAAAGTGAGGTAACTTAAGTGCTGCTGAGAGTTCTGATCCAGAATAAATGTTCTCAGAGATTTAAACCTTGCTGTTTATTTTTAATCATATAATAATAGAATGGTTTGTGTAGGAAGGGACTTTAAAGATCATTCAGTTTCAACACCCCTGCTATGGTCAGGGGAAAATTCCACTGGATCAGATTGCTCAAAAACTCATCCATTCTGGCCTTGAACAACTCCAGGGACAGGGCATCCATGACTTCTCTGGACAACCTGTTCCTGTGCCTCACTACCATCACAGTAAACAATTTCTTCCGTCTTTCAGCTTAAAACATTTGACCTCTGTCCATTCCCTTTATTCCCTGATAAAGAGCTCCTCAGCTTTCCTATAGGCTCATTTCTAAAGATTGTCCTAACTTGGGCTTAACTAACCTTTCACTTTCACTTTTCCTTTTTTTTTTTCTTTTTAAATGAGCACAACACTGGAAATGTTATAAACAGCTATAGCTATACTACTTTATGATAAACAGTTCCTGATTCAGTATTAGGACTGCCTTTTAAACAGAAAAATACATCAGACTCCACCTCACAGTAAGTGAAATGAATTGTGAGTGCAGTATCTCAAGAATAAGGAAATTTTATATTAATATATTTACTTATATTAGTTTTGACAAATGGTTTATGTATATATAGCTTGTGCCCTCAACATTGTATGGTATATTGTGCATAGTTATGTCACTTATAAATATCTGATGTAGCTGTTAGTATAAACATTAATGTGCACAAAACTAATGCAAATAGACATACATGACCAGTTACTGTAAGATTAGGTGCTGAGCCATTACTTTCATGGCACTGTGTGACTGAGTTCTTAGAGGACAAGTCCATCCTGCCACTTCTTCCATGCTTTATGTAAAATTTTACAGTCCCAGCTTTGAAAAAGGCATGAATTTTACAGATTTAAAATCCTGTTTTAAACCATTCTAACCGTCAGTTAATTGTTTGATGGGATTTGCATGTAGCACTTTCATCTTACTGTTGGAGTAAAGTGTGGACTCAGAGCTTTTGTTGGACTGGAGTCATCATTGTTTTAATTTGTCCTCTCAAGGTTCAAGCTTTGTTTCCCATCTGCTGACTACCCAGCATTGTTTAGTGGGGATTTCTTTCAAGATCAATTGATTTTCCTGGATGATAAGGAAGGGAAGTACATTGCTGTCCAGACACTGGTTCTCCCTGAACGTCACCAAGAAAAGCATATTGAAGAAAAGTGTAAGCAACCTGTAGAGCTGGCATGAAAAAGGCTCCCATCGCCCTTAGCAACAGCTCCCTCCCAACACAACAAAACAGACAGAAAATGAGTTTTCAGTTCTGAATATTGATGGAAAAGTACCCATGAGAACTCAGTGTGCCTGACCTGAGGAGACATAGTCCAAAGGTGAAGAGTAGAGTTTCATAACTCTACATGCAACTGTCATGCTCATTGAGGCAGAAAACTTCAGGCTAGGGAAGGAGTGGAATAAATTCATCCTTATAGCCAGAGCAGACTGAAAGGCAAGGAACCAGAGACCTTTCCACCTTGCAGATGATCAAGAAACTGAAGAGACCTCCAGCTGCTACAATCTCTTCTTTGGAACAACCATTATTTTTAGGTCTTGCCCCTGAATCTTAAGAAAGAAAATAAGCCAAAATCACAGTATAGTAGAGAGGGACTTGGACCAGAGGGATACAGGAAGCTCCTATAGAATCATAGAATCATTAAGGCTGGAAAAGACCTTTAAGATCATCCAGTCCAACCATCAGACCACCAATACTGTGCCTACTAAACCATATTCCAAAGTGCCACATCTACATGATTTTTGAACACCTACAGGGAAGGAGACTTCACTACTTTCCTGGGCAGCTTCTTCCAATGCTAGAGCACTATATGATCTTTCATATATAGGACTTTGTTTACCCTCTTCCACCACTCTGTTGGACATCGTGGTGGCAGTGCTGCAGAAGGACAGAGAGTATCCAATAGAACTTCTGTTGAATGCATGCTGCCATCTCACCTCCTCCCATAACTGCTCATCACTTCAACTGAAAAAGGAGGTAAACAGCCACTAGGCAGAAGTAGTGACATCTTTGCACTGTGCAGCAGAGGAACAGTGAAATTCACAGAGGAGAGGATTTAGCCTGTAAGCTGTTTGTCTCTGTTGTCATTGCCATTAATCAATCCGTGCTTAATCCTATTTCTTTCAATTCACTAACTCTCCGCTGCCAAGTTAGTATAACCCTGTTCCCCTCAGTGTCTGTTTGTCTCCTGACCTCACCTCCTTCCTGCCATCTAGGCTTTCCCTGCCTCTCATCTGCCTCCAAAAAACCATATGGCATGAGTTAATGGAAAACTGAATATTTCATAAAAGAATTCAGGGCACTGATCTGGACATAAAACTAGAGGCCCCTGCAGGCATGGAGATTGTCTTCTTTTATAACCATCATCACAAAATCACCTTTGATTTTTATTCTGTCCTGAACCTGAGGCACGGGTCACTGTTACAGTAGTCAGTACAGCCTGCTGGAAAATGTCAAAAAATTCTTGTTAAAAAAAAATTTTATATGGAAATAAAAAATGTTCTAGAAGGAAAGAGTGATTTTTTACCAAAGGTTTCCATTGGGGAAATTTATTCAAATGGACCATAAATTATTTTGGGAAAGCCCACTGAAGTCAATAATTCACTGAGTTCTAGTTTGGTCAGGATACAGGGGAGAATTGCTGACTGGGACTACAGATCCTCTGAATCTTATAGCAGAGAGCAAATGGCTCTGAGATGGAAAATTTTGTTCTCAATGAATTTTGGCAGAGCTTTTAATTCCATTTAAACCTTCAACATGTTGATGGTTTATTCTACCTTGTGGCAAACATAATACATGACCATAAAATGCTTTTCCTTAAAGGTAGAGATTCCATTTTTTTAAAATCCATTTTAATTCAAAGCTAGAAATTACTCTAACCATTGATATTCATAAATATTTGCTTTCTTCTTTAATGTTCCACTTACCGTAAAGCTGCACTGTGCTCAAACTGCAGAACCATAATAGCATTATCTAGGGATGTACCACGATGTGCAGTCTATGTTTGTAATGGCACTTCAATAATTGCTTGTCATATTTAATCATGGAATCTGAACTAGTGATGTGAATGTTACTGTGGCTGGAGAGAAAGAACATTTATTTACAGAAGAGTAGAAAATGACTAACCACGATAAACCAGTTAAATATACGTACAGTCCTTGTAAATGCACTATGTGCTGTTGTAAAGAAAGCTATAAAACTGCTTAGTCTATACTCACTGAAGACCAAAGTGTTTCTGAGTTAGCAAGTACTGATGAAACCAAATAGTTTGTTATACAGAAAAGATAAGTATATCTGATCTTAAGGCATTCCCCTTATATTTATCTCATATATTATTCTTCTTTCTTTTTTCCTTGAAGTTGTCTGAAACGTTGAAGTTTTATTTTGAAGTTTTGTTCTTGACAAAGAATTCAAAATAAATTTGTGATCATTTCTTATTAACTTGTGGGAAAAGTTATCTTTGTTTTCAAACATAATTTACCAGTTCTAATCCTTTTCGTTCTTTAAGTCCAAAACCCAACATATTGTAATTAAATTTACAGCTAACAATGGGAGATCAGAAAAGAACTTAGAAAAATCAGTTAGTCATTGTAGAGGACTCTTCTCTCAAGTAAAGTAGAGTTAAATCTCTCTGAGATTAGTGGATGTCATAAGGACATAGGATACTTAAACTAATTAAACAAAAATCACAAATGAAGCAAAAAAAAACTTCTTTGCACCTACACTTTTACTAGAAAAAGAAAATGACAAAATGAATAAACAAATTTCAGGTTAATTAATGTTCCTCTGTGCACTTACTGCTAAGACACAAAAAATGGGAGAATTTAGAAGTACAGTAGAAATAGATTTTAAAAGAACACTGAAGCTCACAGAAATTTTTAAATCCTTGAAAGTGTGCTGTCAAAAATTATACTGTGAAGACAGGAAAATATAGAAACTTCCTAAATAGAAGACTTATTCCTAAAATAAAGGAAAGGCAATTTTTACAAAGAGGTTATGGTAGTACCTGGAAGAATATTCCTTTAGAAGTTTACATGCAGGTGAAATAACAGATGACCTCACACAGGTGAAGCACTTTGATCTGAAATTATAGTATCAGCAAATTTTGGAAAAATAAACAGAGAACGTACAGCAGGTTCTGATCACCTTTCAGTTTTCCTCTTCAATAGCCACAGCGATCTTAGTTATTGACAAACAAGCTGCTTTTTTGACATTTCAGATGACTGAATTGGGAATCTAGTGCTTTTTAGTCCCCATGATGTTAACTCTTTCAGAATCTTACACTTATGGCTTTTGAGCCCTACCCAGCTTGGTTTGTTGCTTCTGTACCAACTAGCTCTTCTTGATACTCTGTGGCCAGGTCATGGCTCCTGGGTGAAAAACTGGTTGAATGACCGGGCCCAGAGGGTGGTGGTAAATGGAGTTAAATCCAGCTGGAGGCCAGTTACAAGTGGGGTTCCCCAGGGCTCAGTCCTGGGTCCAGTCCTGTTTAATGTCTTTATCAACGACCTGGATGAAGGCATCGAGTGCTCCCTTAGCAAGTTTGCAGATGACACCAAGCTGGGTGGAAGTGTGGATCTGCTGGAGGGTCGGGAGGCTCTGCAAAGGGACCTGAACAGGCTGGACTGCTGGGCTGAGACCAACGGCATGAGGTTTAACAAGGCCAAATGCCAGGTCCTGCACGTGGGGCACAACAACCCTAAGCAGAGGTACAGACTAGGAGAAGCCTGGCTGGAAAGCTTGGAGGAGAAAGACCTGGGGGTGTTGGTTGACAGGTGACTGAACATGAGCCAGCAGTGTGCCCAGGTGGCCAAAAAGGCCAATGGCATCTTGGCTTGTATCAGGAACGGCGTGACCAGCAGGTCCAGGGAAGTTATTCTCCCCCTGTACTCAGCACTGGTGAGACCGCACCTCGAGTACTGTGTTCAGTTCTGGGCCCCTCACCACAAGAGGGATGTTGAGGCTCTGGAGCGAGTCCAGAGAAGAGCAACAAAGCTGGTGAAGGGGCTGGAGAATAAATCTTATGAGGAGCGACTGAGAGAGCTGGGGTTGTTTAGCCTGGAGAAGATGAGGCTGAGGGGAGACCTTATTACTCTCTACAACTACCTGAAGGGAGGTTGTGGAGAGGAGGGTGCTGGCCTCTTCTCCCAAGTGACAGGGGACAGGACAAGAGGGAATGGCCTCAAGCGCAGCCAGGGGAGATTTAGGCTTGAGATAAGAAAAAAATTCTTCATGGAAAGGGTCGTTGGGCATTGGAACAGTCTGCTCAGGGAGGAGGTTGACTCACCTTCCCTGGAGGTGTTTATGGTGAGGGTGGATGAGGTACTTAGGGGCATGATGTAGGGATTGGTGGGAATGGTTGGACTCGACAATCCGGTGGGTCTCTTCCAACCTGGTTATTCTGTGATTCTGTGATAAGTAGCTGTCCCTGTATAGTTTACTGCTCAGCAGAAGGAGATCCACCCCATCAGGGTGGGGATGAAAAGAAAACTTAGCAGAAAGGAGAGTAAAATAAAAAATCATTCCCTGGTTTAGTCCTTCCTTCCTTCCTTCCTTCTTTCCTTCCTTCCTTCTTTCCTTCCTTCCTTCCTTCCTTCCTTCCTTCCTTCCTTCCTTCCTTCCTTCCTTCCTTCCTTCCTTCCTTCCTTCCTTCCTTCCTTCCTTCCTTCCTTCCTTCCTTCCTTCCTTCCTTCCTTCCTTCCTTCCTTCCTCTCCCTTCCTCTCTTTGTCTGTCTTTCTCTCTCTTTCTTTCTTTTTTTCTTTCTCTTTCTTTTTTCTTTCTCTCTCTTTCTTTCTTTCTTTCTTTCTTTCTTTCTTTCTTTCTTTCTTTCTTTCTTTCTTTCTTTCTTTCTTTCTTTCTTTCTTTCTTTCTTTCTTTCTTTCTTTCTTTCTTTCTTTCTTTCTTTCTTTCTTTCTTTCTTTCTTTCTTTCTTTCTTCTTTCTCTTTTTCTTTCTCTTTTTCTTTCTTTCTTTCTCTTTTTCTTCTTTCTTTTTCTTTCTTTATCTTTCTTTCTTTCTCTTTCTTTCTCTTTCTTTCTTTCTTTCTTTCTTTCTTCTTTCTTTCTTTCTTTCTTTCTTTCTTTCTTTCTTTCTTTCCTTTCTTTCCTTCCTTCCTTCCTTCCTTCCTTCCTTCCTTCCTTCCTTCCTTCCTTTCTTTCTTTCCTTCCTTCCTTTCTTTCTTTCTTTCTTTCTTTTCTTTCTTTCTTTCTTTCTTTCTTTCTTTCTTTCTTTCTTTCTTTCTTTCTTTCCTTCTTTCCTTCTTTCCTTCTTTCTTTCCTTCTTTCTTTCCTTCTTTCCTTCTTTCTTTCCTTCTTTCTTTCCTTCTTTCTTCCTTCTTTCTTTCTTCTTTCTTTCTTTCTCTTTTTCTTTCTTTCTTTTTCTTTCTTTATCTTTCTTTCTTTCTCTTTCTTTCTCTTTCTTTCTTTCTTTCTTTCTTTCTTTCTTTCTTTCTTTCTTTCTTTCTTTCTTTCTTTCTTTCTTTCTTTCTTTCTTTCTTTCTTTCTTTCTTTCTTTCTTTCTTTCTTTCTTTCTTTCTTTCTTTCTTTCCTTCCTTCCTTCCTTCCTTCCTTCCTTCCTTCCTTCCTTTCTTTCCTTCCTTCCTTTCTTTCTTTCTCTTTCTTTCTTTCTTTCTTTCTTTCTTTCTTTCTTCTTTCTTTCTTTCTTTCTTTCTTTCTTTCTTTCTTTCTTTCTTTCTTTCTTTCTTTCTTTCTTTCTTTCTTTCTTTCTTCTTTCTTTCTTTCTTTCTTTCTTTCTTTCTTTCTTTCCTTCTTTCTTTCCTTCTTTCTTTCCTTCTTTCTTTC